>JARJPL010000114.1:0-11279 GCA_030782805.1 Aschersonia sp. MBC 622
GCCGCACCCAGCGGCGGTCGGGGTGAAGACGGATGCGTTTTAGACCGCTTTTGGTGATCGGCCAACCTTGCCGCTGGAGAACGCTCAGAGTCTGCTTCTCGGTCAGGCCAACACGGAAAATAAGGTCTCGGATGGCCTCGACCAGCTCGGGTGTCTCTGCGGTGCGGGACTGCTGCCGCGGGAGACTCCATTTTGCAATGCGGCCCTCGAGAGGTCCCATTCAGGTAGAGAGAGCATTCCTGGTGTTCCTAGCCAAGAAAGGGGCCTCCCTAGTAGGATCCGTTGCAGGGTGACTGACCGCAATACCCCGCAGCGGAGCTGACGCTGGCCCGCAGCGATTGAGGTTCGAAGGATTTTTGGTCAACAGCGGTGCGTCTCAAGCCGCCAGTGTCATAGACTTCCGCTCATTTCCAGTTGCTCTGGATTGTTTCCTTGCACTATAGACTGTTGACTCAGAGTAGCTTGGGCTAATCATTATCATGCCTGCTGCCGATCAGACTAAGATAACGGATTCTGCTGGCGACGGAACGCTAAGTCACCGCCAGCACCCGCCCAACCCCAAGCAAGGTTACGGTGAGACCATTCGTCGTTGTATTGACGGGCAAAAATATAGCTAATGGGCCTGTGGATGCGGAAGAGGAAACAGTCAACGAAGAAAACTCCCCCTATCGGCTCGCAGCGTGATTTCCCTCGCCGCCCATGTGTTACTCGCGCCACAAAAGCACCTGGCCACGAGTGTGCGTCCCAAGACAGTAAGGCCACTATCCTGCAGAGCATCTCTGGCCTTGAAAGGGCTGACTAGATAGATACTGGTGCGGCATGTTGGGGACTGCGCCAAAATGGGACTTGCAAGCCTGTAGGTAAACCTTCGCGGGACAAGAATTGTACCCGGCCGTTTACATGGTTGTATATCTATGTGCCCGCTGGCGCCGTTGCGGCCGTGCGTGTTTTTTGGCAGTTGAATCGGCAGATCAGAGACACTAATGGCCAGCCCGACGACGCCTGGCGCAATGCTGCGCAGTACGCAGCAAAGCAGCTACGTGCCTGTGGTGCTATACCGTCGGCCGCTGCACTGTTTGTTCCCGCCATTGCTTCGCGAGCTGACTCGCCCGAGAAGACTTTCAAGAAACGGAAGACTTTGGCGCTGGAGGCACTCGCAGACGCCGCTCGACTCTGGATCGTGAGTGCATTCGCATTACCCGGACTACTATGTTAATACTGACTCAGGACTCAGAGACTTAACAAGCCAGAGAGCGAAGAGGAAGGTGGCGATGCTGGAGAGTCGGACGAGGAAGATGAATGAGGTTCATGATGGGTTAAGCGTGTAATGATAATGTGCCAGACATGGCTGCTGCTATTCCGCTGCTGCTCCGCACCGCCTTCGGAATTGAAATTTCGATCAGTTTCCTACCAGAAGCAGTCGCGCCATGGGGCTGAGGTATATGATCCAAAGTACTGTGGGTATTGTCTTGGACCGCATACGGCTTCGATTGTGCCTTTCTCAACAGTGACCCCTATAGGCTGCCGTACAAATCCCCTAGAAGTGGTACACAGTGTGCAAGGCCTAAAACTCTCCAAGTCATGGTCCACCCAGTTCACCTTCAATTTATCGCAAAGACAGAGTTGTTGTTTCTAGTCTTCTTTATACTCTGCCACCTTTCAACCCGGACTTCCTTTCTTCTTTCACCGTTAGCTTTAGATGGAAATTGTACGGCCTTCTATTGAACAAATGTAGCCTCCCCAGCTTCCCACATCTACCCACCTATTTAGCTTTGCAGTGTCTCCTGCGTCCTGGCCCCACTTGTCACACAATTGGGGTTCGGATTCGGCGGTGAAAGGTGTGCCGAGACCGACGACTATAGAGTTACTATTTTAGCAGCACTGTAAAGTCCGCAAGCGGCAAAAGTCCACCGTTAAAAGAATCCTTGGTAATCCATCCATAGTGTTTGGGACACGTATATTAAGTACGCAATACCCTTGAATACTTGCATCAGAAACTCGTGTAAATTATTGCGTAAATAAAAAAAACCGGTAAGCAGTTGCCAATGGGCCACGGACATTGCAACAGAATCAATTAGCTGACACCAAGAAGCGCAAAATGATTCCCATAACAACAGTTACGAAAGATATTGACGCCCCTGTTGAGGAAGTTTGGGCTATTATTTCTGCTTGGGGCGCAGAGAAGCTTTGGTTTCCAAGCATATTGAGATCAAGTCTGCAAGGTTTTGGGATTGGATCCATTCGGACATTGACCTTCAAACCTGGAGAATTCATTGTTTCCGAGAGACTAGACAAAGCTGACCCTCTGACACACACTATTTCTTATTCCCTTATCCGAAATCCTGATCATCATAGGGCTAAGTATCCTCGTGGAAACATTGTTTTAGATGACCTCGGCGGGTCAAAAACAAGGATTTCGTGGTCTTGCAAGGTGGATTGGGTGGATGAGGTTTTCAGGACCGAATTTGTCACGATGATCAACGGCATGTATGATGAGGCTATTGATTGTGTTAGCAAACTGCTAGCTGCTTCGAGAGACAGCCATTAAGACATCTATCACTAGTCATCTGCTAGAGGTTGTTCCTACAGTACTAGGGTTTTTCTGTAGAAATCATAAGGATATTTGAATTTCCCGGTATCTGATTGATTCAGGCCAGGGTGGCGATCAACGCAACGTCAATCACCAGGTTGTCAACCAGGTTGATGTCAGTCAATCCAACTCAACTCAACTCAAACTTTTCTTAGTAATCAATCAACTCAACTTCAACACGATATTGAGTTGGTTGCGTTGATAATGGTTGATCAGGTGTCGTCGCGAAGGCTGCCCATATCTTGTGCTGGGTAGGGCAGCCCATGGTCAGTGTGGGGGACCCCGCCTGGAAAATGATACTTGTATTTGTACCTGGTTTTACCACAAATGGAGGTACCGAAATGGCACGTGAATAGTTCTATGGCATAACGCGTCAACGCGTTTGACCTGATTCGCGTGCAAGCAAGCTATCCCTCCGACACCAAAGTCAGCTTGGCCCGTCCTCGGTTTGCTGCTCCGGTCCGTCACCTCGCTCAACATGCCCCAAAGTTCAGACTTTGAGGCGACGAATTCCATATCGCCTTCGCCTTTCATACCGGGTCCCTTGACACCAGCTCCATCCACACCCGAGCCATCTACGCCGGCTGAGGCTCGCGCCGGTCGACGGGACGAGGATCGGCTGTTCCGACACTTCCGTGGCTACACGTGGTCTCAACGAAGCAGAAATACAAAATTCATGGGTTTAGGAGTATGGCTTCGACATCGAGAAAGGCTCAGATCGGCGATGGGTCTGCAGAGTGTGCATCGAACGGAACCGGCCGAAGCCCGGCAACGTCATTTCCATTGGCACCCAAAACGCCGAGCGGCATCTCTGGGACCACCACAAAATTCTAGATCCTTCCGGAAAACGGTCGGCGCCAGTGTCTCGAAAGAAACCGTCCATGGGATACCAGACGATCACAAATGCCTTCAACCTCAACCTAAGCGTGCCCCGAGAGCAGGCCATTGCGAACCACATCATCAAGAACTTTGACAAAATTGTCTTCCAGCGTCTGGTGGTCGAATGGATCGTGGAGGGCAACCTGTCCTTCCGAGAGCCCGAGAATAAGAGGTTGCGGGACATTTTTGAGTACCTGAACCCCTTGGTTGCGAGCGCCGATGCGCATATTAGTCACGATATGGTTCGCAAGCGCGCCGTTGCAGAGTTCGAGAAACACAAAGAGAAGGTTATCGATGTATTGAAGCATGCTCCTGGATTAATACACATTTCTTTCGATGGTTGGAGATCGCGAAATAAGCACTCTCTATATGGGGTTGCCTGCTTCTTTCGAGATGAGGATGGCAAGGCACGCAAGCTCATCCTCGGGGTGCCTGAGCTGACAGTTCGACACTTTGGGGCTAATATTGGGCACGAAATCATCGACATACTCGAGTCCTACGAGATCCCAAACGAGAAGATCGGGTACTTTACGCTTGACAACGCACCAAACAATGACACTGCCATGGATACCATTGGGGAGAGATTCAATTTTTGCAGCAAGGGACGACGTGGCCGTTGCTTTGGCCACGTAATCAATCTTGTAGTTAGAGCTGTCCTCTTTGGTAAGGATGCCGACGCATTTGAATCCTGTTCGCGACAAGGAGATATTTCAGCCACGACCGAGCATGAGCTGTGGCGGAAGAAAGGGCCCGTTGGCAAGCTCCACAATCTCGTGGTCGCGATCCACCGCTCAGATGTGCTCACCACACTTCTCCGCAGTATCCAACGGCTGGAATTTGACGCATCTGAGGATCCGCGTGTGAGAGTTCGAAAGCCTCTCAACGTGGTGGTCGATAATGAAACGCGCTGGTTGTCGCAACTGTATATGATACAGCGGGCACTAAGGCTCCGACCTTATCTAGAGGCACTTGTCCTCAAGCACAAGCAAGCATGGGAAAGGGACAACACATTGAAGCGGTCAAAGCGGCTGAGGACAAACGCGCTTATGCCTTCCGTATGTCGAGAGGAGAATTAACTAGACGACAAGGACTGGGCAGTTCTGGAGGCGTTTGGCAATATTTTGCAGAGCTTTGAGGACGCCATCAAGGCGCTTGAGGGTGACGGGATTCAACGCAGGCGTAGGCAGGGACATTTTGAGTCCTATGGCAATGTGTGGGATGTGGTCGTGGGATACGAATTCTTGCTGGCAAAATTGGAGAAGGCTAAAGCCATGGTCCTTCAATATCCTGAGCCCGAGCATTTCAAGGTTAACATTAATCTTGCCTGGAAGAAGCTTGACGAGTACTACAACAAGTTGGACGAGCCCCCGATATATTACACGTCACTGGCATTGCACCCGGCTCATCGATGGGGCTATTTCGAAACCATTTGGTCTGGACGGCCGGCTCGGGTCGCCAGAGCAAAAGATATAGTGCAATCTGTTTGGGATGAAGAATACAAGACCTTAGATATCCCATTGGCTTACCAAGACGAGCCAGCCGCAAAGCGTCAGCGGACACAATACTACTCTCCGTTCGAATGATACAAGGATGAAGCTCGGATACATTGCGAAGAAGAAAGAGACACGGACAAGGCAGAGGATGAGTATCCTAGGTGGCAACTGGACCTGTTGCCTACGGATAGCGACATCCGTGATCCGCGTGGGTATTGGCATGCTCAGCGGTTCAAATATCCCAGGCTATCGCGTAAGGCGATGGACTTCATGACGGTTCAGGCGATGAGCGCAGAGTGCGAGAGGTTATTCTCGGCCGCAGGTCGCATAGTGACGCCTCTACGGAGTCAGCTAAAGGTCAAGCACGATTGCGATTTGCCAGGTGCTGCGTTCATGGCTGCAGGCGGGCATCGTGGAGGAGATTGATCCAATACTACTGGAGAAGGCGGACGAAAGAGTGACCGGACAACTGGTGGATGAAAATGCAGCAAGAGGATGGCTTCGAATCTTGCCAATGCAGATGCGGGAGGAAGAGGCTGGGTGGGAGTAGCACTGCGTTGGTTGACCAGTTGAGTCGGGCTCCCATATTGCGAGTAAGGTAGCAGCGCGGGACAGGGGGGCTCGTCAACCATCAACGCAACATCAACCAACTCAATACAGGGCTGAGATTGATCAACGCAACGGAAGGAAAGCTATTAAGCAGCCAACTCACTCAATTGATGGCTGAGGTTGAATGGTTTGCGTTGATCGTCACCTTGGACCGCAGGCTGCTACAGCACCGCGGACGTCTGCAGAAGGAAAACGGAAAGCCACGGGTGGCAACACAGCAACAAAAAAGCGTAAAAAGGCTTCGGCCCCATCGACCCAAGACGTACGGTATGGCAAACGGGCATCCGAATCTTCATGCAACGGCGACGGACACCTGGCGCAATGAGAGCACATGTTGGTAACAGTGGCGGGGACAGCTTCTTTTATCGGTGTAAGATTGTCGATCCGAGATTCCAGAAATGTTTACTATAGAAATCACACAGTAGAGTAATTGTCTATGTATAGGTCTCGTGGCGAACATGCGTTTAGATAGCTCGCGGTCCTCCGAACAGTGGCATGCTGCTGTATGTTAAAACTTGGCCATCCATATGTCGACCACCGCCTCACGCTCTTCAACCGTGGCCTCGCAAAAGTCCATGAGCGCCTTGCGCAGTCTGATGAGCAGGATTTCTGCCTTGAGTTTAGTGAGGTGGCGCTTGGAAAGCTCCCTCTCCAAGCCCTTGAGGGTGTAGCCGGGAAGACCAAAGATGGCAGCGCTCAGACCACAGAGGCCCATGCCAGCCCGCCAAATGCCCTTGCTCAAGCCCTTGGCGCCTTCATCTCTGGTGCCTTTGTATGGTAGGACAACGATGCCGGAAAAGGCCTCCCAGAAACCGAGAACAAACTCCTTCCCGGCGACTTTGACGCCGCTACCGAAACCTTTGATCTCGTCTCTGCGGCGGACCTCGATACCAGCATAAACGTACGAGGGGAGGTTGTGGTAGCCGTTAGCCGTGTTCCAGAAAAAGGCAACGGGTACCTTGAGGCCTGCCTTGGTAAGTTCGACACCGAATCTGCCAGTCTTACGAGCAAGATACCACGTGCGACCATGCTGACCCTTTTCGTGCTCTTCCCACTCCGCCTTGCGTTTGTCGATGAAGGTGGGTGCGCGTTCGATTCCAGTCTGGCGAATCCAGACGGTGCGAAGAGACTTTTTGGCCAATTTCCTAGCAGACAGTTCCATCTGCGAAGGGGTCATACTGGTCGCGGGATTTGTTGGCATTCTGGGACGACCGTCAGGGTGGGTTGTCGATTCAAGTACGTGGTCCTTAGACACAGATTCTTTTCGTTCGGTTGAAGACTCGCTCGGAGCCTCCTTCTTGTCGCCCTTTTTGCTAGGTCTGTATTTCCAGGCCCTGGAATATTCTGAAGAGGCAAGGGCGACAGCCGTGACAAAGCCAGTAGCCGAAGCGACCATGCCTACCAAGGGATGCTCGGCACCCTCATCAACATACCAGCTCTTGTGGTGGATCAGCTTGACTTGATCAGGCGTGATGATGCCCTTGTCAGCTAAACAGGCCGCCGCAAATCCACTCAATCGTGCGCCCGTCTTTTTGTGCAGCCAAGTGGCCAGCCGGTCTGGACATAGGTCACACTGCAGCTGATCCTCGCTGGCAAGGCGCTCGAGGAAGTCGGTGACGGTATCTTCTGCTCCGTTTTCTGCGGCAATCGTCTTGGCCATTTCCTGAGCGCCTTTCTGGACTTCCTCCGTCAGAGCTGTAGTGATGCTGTTCGTAAGGCTGTCAACTGTCATCTTGGTGAAAGGAACGGGCTCCGGGCCGGCTCCAGCACGAGCGACCATCTGGCCCCAGAAAGCCTGGTCTCCGAAGAAGGGAACGACAACTGTCGGCTTACCAGCGGCAATACCAGCAGCGGTGGTCCCGGCACCGCCATGATGCACGACAGCGGAGACGCGTGAGAAGAGCCAGTCATGGGGACAATTGCCGATGAGGTAGATGTTTTCGGGAACGTCGTCGCCACCAACCTTGCTCCAACCTTGAGAGATGATGGCACGCACACCAGCCTGCTTGACAGCGGCGAATGATAGTTTACTAAGCTCTGTAGGTTTCTCAACGACAATAGAACCGAAGCCAATATAGATTGGTGGCGGTCCTGCGGCCAGGAAGGCAGTTAAGTCGTCGGGAGGGGTGTATGAGCTGGCAAGGGGCAAAAAGGAGAAGCCGGTGATGTTGATGTACGAGCCCCAGTCCTTAGGCTTGGGGATTAGCGACTTTGACCAGAGGTAAGTGAAGGGTACGTGTAGACGTGGAAGTAGATGGAAACCCCAAAGAGGGCTGATGGGGTCAAGACCAAGCTTCTGGCGGCGAAATTTGGATATCAAGTCGCCGAGGCTAGAACGCGGTATTAGAATTACATATACTATAGTACATTACAATACAATTACAAGGAAAAAGGCTTACCCTTGCCATGTGAGAAGCTCCATCATGATGAAGGAAATATAGTTGGCCATCTTCTTGTCGGCTCCGCCATAGTTCATAGCGGCCAAGGGATGGGCAAAGGCGTTGGTTGGAGACCAGGGCATGGTAAAGACCATGTGAAGAGGAACACCGAGCTTCTCAGCGCAGTGAATATGAGCCATGGAAGGCGGATTGGCAATGATGACATCGGCGATGAAGAGCTCCTTGGGGTCCTTGACTGTGGCGGCCGTGACGGGATCGCCCATACCGTTGCCAGCCTCGATACAGCTGCGCCAGCAGCCATTGATGATTTCCGCCATCTCATCACGGCGCTTGCCAATATCACCGGCCTTGACACTCTCTCTATTCGGCAGCAGACCGGGATTTCGGACCATGTACGACATGAGAGCTTCTGGGTCACCGCCTATACTAAAGAACTCGACTCCCTGGTCTTCAACGAAGTCCTTGAAAACGGGATGGGTGCAGATGCGCACCCTATGGTTGAAAGGGGCCTTAGAGAGGCCCTGGGCAATGGGAATAAAGGGCTGGACATCGCCACGGGAGCCAACAATGTGGATGGCGATGTTAAGGCGGGGGACGCTGGGGGGATCCGCCTTGAGAGCCTCGGGTGAGGTCGGACGGCTGGCGGGATGCTTGCAAGAGCGCTTCATCTGGAGGTCGTAATACCAGGAGGCGAGGGAATGGTCCTCGCTATGGAAGCGAATCTTGAAGCGGCCATCGTCGCCCACGGAGCCGGAGGGGCCCTGCTCGAGGACGAGCTGGCCGGGCTCTCTCGATTTGGTATGGACCATCGCGTGTAGTCTGTATGCGGTAAGGACTGCGGTGGTTGTTGGGCCAAGCCGAGCGAGGATCAAAAGCTGTGAGGCAGAAGTAAGCTGTTGATGGGAGCCAGAGAAGGCAATGGCCGGGTGAGTGGGAGTTGATGAAGCATACGAGGCGGCAGGAAACCCAAAGCACAAGCAAAAATACCAAGAGCCAAAAGATGGGGCTTGGCTGTAGCTTAGACGGCGTGGCGCGTAGATCCGAGGCCTGTAGCTGATCATCATTGAAGGCCAGGCTCGGGGTCCGCTGAAGCTTGAGTGGGCGGGGCAGCCCTGCAACCCTTGTCAGAGGGGCGAGTGGGGCGCAAATGGCGCTGGAGGATGACCGGACCTTAGCTCAGAACACTGGTGGCGACGCTGAGGGCGATTTGGAGGATTTTCGGCGCCCGGCTATGGCGAGTGGAGATGCCGCAAGGCCTGAATACGATGAATACGGGCAGTGGCTTGGGTCAGGCGCTGTAATTACTAGGTACCTATACTGTAGTGAGATGCCAATGTTGATGCTGGCATGTAACTGAGAAACAAGTAATTATAAGTTTAGAAATGATATGACGAAGGTTATCTTCAAAAGTGAAACTACCTGTTCATCAAGTCTGGTTGCACTGCACAATAACAAGGTCTTCCCTCAGTCGCCGCCAGCGTAGCGAGGACGCATCCGGCGATTTCGGTCATTGCCATGCCGCTAGAAACGGAATGTTTATGGGGACTCATCACGCCGATCATTGAAGACTTTGTAAGAAAACCGCTGATGCCCACCTTGATTCTGCTAAGCTTGCACAGCCACCTTTTGACTTGCGGTGCGGCTTGCGCGGAATATACTTCGAGCCTGCACTTCTGGATGGGGCGCAAAGGACAGCACCTGGTAGGCTGGTTCTGTCTTGTTGGTCCTCACTGCAAATGACATACCTTGTTACGTATCGGCGTGACGATGCCGCCAGTGTTCCAATACGGCAAACGATGATTTGGTATGGATGGGAATTTATATGATGTGGCAACAAGCATGATGATTTCGGGAAACGTCATCTTTGCGGTCGCATTCATCGGACATTGGACAGTGCGGCTGAGGACAAGTGTGCGGTGCAAGTGCTGAGATATAATGGGAACTTGGAGCCTTTGGTGGCGCACATCTCGTTTTCCCTTTTTGGGACATGATGAACAGGGCTGAGCTCGGAGTGGACAGCAGGGTGTGAATAACTCACCTACAAAAGATGTTTTAGCTGGAGATCTCGTTGCATTACGCCCGAGTACAAGAAATGCTATTGGCTTCGGGTTATTATACCTCAGAAATGATAGTCTTTAAATTTCGTTTTCCCTTACTGGAAGGGCTGCAGCAGAAAGTTCAAGCCACCAGTAGCTGAACGAAACCACCAGCCGAAGAGCGGTCCCTAGGGTACAGATTACAGTATCACGTCCAACACCCTCTTCTTTTGTCTCTGAAAAGGCCCAGCAGAATGGTCCCGGACGAAAGATATAAAAGACGGCGAAGCCCGCACTCGGCGGTGCAAATGCTTGAGTGGCAAATACTTCTTTCAAAATACACTACTCTCTTCAGCCCGAAACCAACATGATGAAACAACTTTTGAGAGTGGTTCAGTTTCTGACGCAGTACATCTCTGCCTCGTCAACCTCGCCTCCCTGCCCACCACGCAACAGCGGTCTTGTAGACTTGGGCTATGCCAAGCACGTTCCCACCTACATTAACACAACAGCTTCGGGCGCGCGTGTTGCCGTGTACAAAAACATTCGCTTCGCCAATCCACCGAGTGGCAACTTAAGATTTCGCAAGCCGGATACCAATCTTCCAACACAGGATGGAGTGCAAGACGGCAGAGCTTCCGTACCAGACTCGACCTGCATCTCTACTGCGCCATGGGTGGTGCCGTTCCCCGACATCAATGGTACCACATTTGGCGTGGAAGACTGCTTATTCTTGGATGTCTATGTTCCCGAAGGAGTTGCACCAGACGACAAGTTGCCGGTCTTGCAGTGGTTTACCGGGTCGGCGTACGCCTTTGGAGGCAAAGAATATTTTATTAATCCTATTGGTCTCTTTGACCGAATCAAAGCCGCCGGCATGGGCAAGTTCATATTTGTGGCAAATAATTACAGGTCAGTGTTGCGTGGATTACTATACTTTGCGATATTGCTCACAATTGAAAGGCTTGGGGTCAGTGGCTTCACTTACTCGGCAGGCCATGACATGGATGCGAATCTCGGAATACTTGACTCGCTGGCCTCAGCAGAGTGGACAGCAAAGCACATACACAAATTTGGCGGTGACGCTTCCAGGTTCTCCGTCATTGGAGAGAGCGCTGGTGCGGGGATCTTGTACTATCTCACCACGTTGCAGAACGGCGAGGCAGGCCTCCCTTTCCAGCAGGCGTTTATTGCATCCCCCGCCGCGCCGCCACGGCGAGATGTCGCATTACGGCAAGAGGAGGTCTTCAACACGGTCCTAGATACGGCCAAC
>JARJPL010000115.1:0-47547 GCA_030782805.1 Aschersonia sp. MBC 622
GTAGAAAGAGTCGGTCCGCTTAGTATATCTTAGAAGAAGAAAGAGAGGCTATTAAGAAAATGTGGCGGCTAATAAGGGGTCCTGGCAAAGTCAGCGAGCCGATGCGGGTCGGCTAACAAGCGATGCCAGACCAGACAAAGCACGCAATAACAACTAAACAAGTTCCAGTAATAAATTATATATATTGGAGAGAGCGCGCATGAAGTGACTTGAAAAAATACTTTTACAAATGTGCGTGGTCATTGACAAAAAGCATAAGCTGCATGAGTAGGTGGGAGTATTCAGCGACCCTCTACGGCTTGCGAGATCCGGTTGCACCGATTGCGGGGTAAGCTACATATATAGCGTCTAAGTGTAGACAGATTAATAAGGCATGACTGATCTAGATTACCCGGACGCCCCATACGGCTGTTGAACAATGGCCATTGCACGCTTGCCTTGATAAGTTCTGACTGATGTTTAAAAATGCCCATTCCCCAACACGCGCCAAGGTCCCGGCCCTGTCGCCGATGGGGCTGATATATAGACCCGATATGTTGTCCGCAAAGATGGTTGTTCATTCTCAATTTAGTTCAACTCCTGATTCGTTGCCCCTGACATTGCAGACATGGCACCCGTCAAAGAGAGCTGCGTTGATGTGCTCATCATTGGTGCCGGCCCTGCTGGTCTGATGATGGCTGCCTGGATGGCCAAGTGCGGCATCAGCACACGCATCGTCGACAAGCGCAGCACAAAGGTTTTCAACGGCCAGGCCGACGGCCTCCAGTGCCGCACGCTCGAGATTATGGACTCGTTGGGCTTTGGCCACCGCGCGTGGCGCGAGTCCAACCACGTGCTCGAGTTTTGCATGTGGAACCCCGACGAGGCCGGTGTTTTGCGCCGCAGCGACCGCATGGCCGACACCGTGCCCGGGCTGAGTCGCTTCCAGCAGTCGGTCCTGCAGCAAGGGCGCATCGAGCGCTTCTTCCTCGACGAGATTGAGGCGTGCAGCGATATCCGTGTTGAGCGCGCCGTCATGCCGACAAGCCTCGACATTGACGAGGCGGCCGTCGACGACCCGGAAGCCTATCCGATTACGGTTGCGCTGCGGCATCTGACCGAGGAAGAGGCCACGCCCGCACAGGTGGCCTCGGCGACAAAGGACGGCTTATACAGGAGTAACCTGGCAAAGGACGACACGGAGGACCTCCTGGCCGCGTCCAAGCTCAACGCAAAGGCCAACACGGAGGAGATTGTGCGTGCCAAGTATGTACTCGGTTCCGACGGCGCGCACTCTTGGACACGCAAGCAGATTGGCCTGGCTCTCGAAGGCGAGTCGACAGATTACATTTGGGGCGTGCTCGACATTGTGCCCATTACCGATTTCCCCGACATTCGCATGCGCTGCGCTATTCACTCGGCCAACGCGGGCAGCATCATGATTATCCCGCGCGAGAACAAGCTCGTGCGCGTATACGTGCAGCTGACCAAGACGGCAAAGACGGGCGACGAGGCGGGCAGTCGCGCTGATCGGTCCAGCATCAGCCCCGCGTCCATACTCGCCGAGGCGCAAAGGATTATGGCGCCGTACACGATTTCGTACAAGACGATAGACTGGTGGACGGCGTATCAGATTGGCCAGCGAGTGGGAACGCAGTTTTCGGTACATGAACGAGTCTTTCTCGCCGGTGATGCGGTGCATACTCACAGGTAAGTTGGGCGGATTTAGCGAGTTGACTCGGTAGCTAACTTGTTTGCAGCCCCAAAGCCGGTCAGGGTATGAATGTGAGCATGCAGGATAGTAAGTACATGATGACGTTTTAGTTGTACTGTGGAATCTGACTGTGTCGTAGCATTCAATCTCGGGTGGAAGGTTGCCAGTGTAGTCAAAGGCCAGGCGAGCCGATCAATCCTCAAGACGTATCAGTCTGAACGGAGAAAGGTGGCGCAAGACTTGATAACATTCGACCACAAATTCTCTCGCCTCTTTTCCGGTCGCCCCGCCAGAGACGAAACCGATACCGAAGGTATCAAAATGTCAGACTTTAAGAGTACACTCGAGGACAACAATGTATTCGTCAGCGGAACCAAGGTCAACTATGGTGCCAGCACCATCGTTGCCAAGGCCGGCGACGCGGCGGCTCAGGGAGATGGAACAGACGTCTCGGCCGGTGCTGAAAGCGTCCGCCTCGTATCCAAGGAGGAACTCGCGCCCGGGATCACTGTCGGCATGCGCATCCCCAGCTTCAAGGTTCTCAGCCAGGCCGACGCCCGACCGTGGCATCTCCACGAACTGCTTCCGAGCAACGGCCGGTGGCGCGTGCTCGTCTTCCCCGGCAACGTGCAGAGCCCCGCGCAGGCCGCGCAGCTCAACGCCGTCGCGCAAGACTTTGATGCCGCTCATTCATTCATTTCTCGCTTCACGCCTGCCGACGGTCCCATCGACGCCGTGTTTGAGATTTTCGCCGTGCACAAGGCCAAGCGCACCGCCGTCACCATTTTTGACTTTCCTTGCATCTTTAGACGGTTTTCCGAAACCGACGGATACGACTATGACAAGATTTTCGTCGACGACAGCTCGTATCACGAGGAACACGGCGATATCTACAAGGAATGTAGCATTTCTGAGCAAGGCTGTATTGTGGTGTTGCGCCCGGACCAACACGTCTCTTATATTGGACCGCTGAATGAGCCCGCCGCTGTAACGCAATTCTTCTCCGGATTCATGATGGAACAAGCCAAATAGCCTAGTTATGTGTTGCTGAGCAAATACAGCGTCATGGGGTTACAGTATATTGGAGGCACGACGACTGAGCAGGCCCTTGAACTCCACATGCTCCGCGAGTATTCAACAAGTAAAGGTGCTGTGCTCGTGGTCGCACCAGGGGCCAGCAACGCTTGGCAGGGCATTGTGCATCATCTTGCGCAGTATCCAGCAATGAAATATTTTCGATGTGTTCGACAAGAAAAGAAAGTCGTCCTAATCTCAGTTGCGACTATGTGATATCTCAACCGTAGCCCCTTGGTCGCTTAAGCACTGGTTCAGGCTGATAAGCGCGTCTGATTCAGTTCAAAGACGCTTCATCACTCAACCGACCAATCGTCACGCTCATACGGATAAAAACGAGTGAATGCTCTCTACATTAAACAGTCAAATTCTTCAAAGGCCAATTGACGTTTTGTTTTCCTTTCATGAAGCCTAGCGGCGGCCGGATCGCGTGTCTCGAGCACCCGGATGGTCCGCACCATCAGGGTGGCCGTTGACGGGCCGCGAAGTATGACGACGCAAATAGAGATCAGTCTCAGCAATGAACAGGGCCATCAGGGTTGTCAGATGGAACCTTATAAAGTAAAAGCAGCTTACAGACGCGTGAGATGCTCGCACCATTCGCTCTTGTCGAAAACCGAAACTTCTGGACCTCTTCAAATCGAGCTAGCCTACACAGGCCCGAAGTCGCTCTGAAAATGACTGAACAAGTCATCTATGATGTTATCATTATCGGAGGCGGCGTATGTGGCCTCGCTATGGCGGCCAGACTTCGCGAGCAGACGCCGTCGGCACTCTTTACCGACGAGGAGCATCGCCGGTTTCGATGGATTGGCAAACACGGCAACAGAGTCTCTCTGAAGCAAACAAAGAGCGGCAAAATCAAGACTCGCCAATCCAGAACGGGAGCTGGATACAACATGATGGTGCTGGATTCCACCTCTGACCAGTGGCTGGCACGTTGGCACTATCTTTTCCACACGTACGAGATTTCGCATCTTCGAAGCCCGATGCTTTGGCACGCCGATCCCTTTGACCGCGACTCACTCCTAGCTTATACATATGAAAACAACCGCGCGGACGAGTTGGTCGAGATTCGAAACTGTGTCGGAAAAGAAGTCAGCAAGCATGGCCACAAGAAAGCAGCTAGCCGCCACTGTGGTGGCAAGTATGTAGACGCCTCGCAAACGTGCCGACATATCTGCTAACACACACACATCAGGCAAGCAGCCCGTGTCGCCATCAATGTGCGAGACAAGAACGACTACTTTACGCCGTCTCGAGGGGTGTTTAAAGATCACTGTGAATCGGTAACGCAGCGCTACGATCTCGAGGCCGGCGTACTACAGAAAGAGGCTGTCCAGGACCTGGACTTTGGCTATGTGGAAGCTTTCCCCGACGAGACGGAGAAGCTATTCACCGTGCAGACAGACAAGGGGACTCACTACGCGCGAACTGTCGTCATGGCGGTCGGGGCTGCCAACGTTCCCCAAGTGCCGTCTATTCCATCCATGACCAGCATAAACGGCCAACCCCCGCAGCAAGTCTGCCACAGCATGCAGGTGAAAGAGTTTCCAGACCCGTATCTGAAAAGCCGCATCAAGGCCAAGAAGCAGACGCACGTCGTCGTCGTTGGCGGCGGCCTGACGTCTGCTCAGCTGACAGACCTCGCCATCCGCCGCGGCGTCACCAAAGTCTGGCACATTATGCGGGGTCCGTGCCGCGTGAAGCTGTTTGACCTCGGTCTGGAATGGATGGGCAAGTACAAAAACACGGAACAAGCCCGCTTCTGGCTGGCCGACTCGGACGAGGAGCGCCTGGACATTATCAAGACGGCGCGCGGCGGCGGCAGTCTCACCCCCATCTATAACAAGATTATCAAAAAGCACGTGGCTGCCGGCAAGGTCAATCTCATCACCAACACAACCATTGTCGATGCGCGTTTCGAACAAAACAAGGGCGAAGACGGGGGCAAGTGGCATATAGTAACAAACCCGCCCGTGGAGCTGCCGCCCATGGATTTCATGTACTTTGCCACCGGTATCCAAACCGATTTCACGTCGCTGCCGTATATGCAGACGATTCTGCGCAAGCATCCCTTGCAGGGCTTTGGCGGGTTCCCCTGCCTCAACGACGACTTGGCGTGGGGCGACGACGTGCCGCTGTTCATGGTGGGCAGGCTGGCGGCGCTGCGCCTCGGTCCGGGCGCGGCGAATATCGGCGGCGCCATGGTCGGCGCGGAGCGAGTCTCGTGGGCGATTGAGGATATACTGCGCCGCGGATCGCAGCAGCAGCCAGAGACGGAGAGTGGCGGCGCTACTACTACTACCATGGAGGAGTATCTCAAGGGACACACCAACATGTATAGCACTTTGGCGTGTGAGTAGCCAAGAGAAGAGAGATGTAGTGCGAACAAAGTCCAATCATGGTGGAGATTTGCATGATGTTTTGGAATTATATGTGTATATATATCGCTGCGGCAAGTCATGAAAAGACACGAGATCAAGACGCTTTGACTCTTAACGGAGGCTCTATGAATCCACGAACTATTCAATATTTTTTGGTCGCTGTAATTCGATTTGCGGAGGTTGGTAATCAAGGGGACGTGATTTGTGCCCTGGTATATTTCCCCGCAACTGTCGACATTGTGGCGATCAAGTTAACGTATCGACGTTGCTGTCTGCGGCTTGGCAACCCCAGGTTTGGACCTAGCAAAGCTGGCAGTATCAGCTCACACCGCTACAAGACTTTATCGCTTACTTTCATCATGCTGCCATTTTATTCTTCTTTTTCAGGCGACTTGTTTGATCAAAAGCGAGCCTCATTATGTATTAGGAGGTGCATTCGCCAGACGACAGCAGCTTCATCTTGGGGTCCGGGTGGGGCCGTGAATGTGTGAGCGAACTGCGAATGATCCGACGAATGAAGTTAATGTCCTTGCAAAAAAAAATTTTAAAAAAAAATAATAATAAAATAACAATAATAAAAATAATAAAAAACCGGATCGTCACTCTATTGAAATTTAAACTCAGCTTTGTATTTCAACCAAATTATCAGCCTAGGCACAGTCTCAAAACTCGCAAGCTTCTACGACTCTACTAGTGCTGCAACGCGAGCTGAGGGGGAAATTATCAGCTGAGGTGGAAGCTGCAACCTTTATGATACTCTACTAGTGCTGCAAATGCGCGCAGAGGAAAAAGATCATCGGCCGAGACAAAGCGTAGAGGCAGAAAACTCGCCAGCTTCTGCAGTTCTGTACTAGTGCTGCAACAGCGCGCTGAAGTAGCGAGGACATCTAGAACCCGCGTGAGCATAGAGGCCATGTACTCTTCTTCAGTGTGATTGGAGAAACAAAGTCTCCAACTTTTGGCGAGCTGACCGGAGCGTTGATTGGAAGTGGATGACCTTAAGGGGTATCTTGGGATACATTCAGGCTAAACGTCTCGGCTGGCAATAGTACGGAGTACGGATACGCCATGTTGAATTACAGTGAGACACAAGCTGAACACTTGTTATATAAGGAGTCGACCGAGTCTCTTGCGTTTCGCAGACGTCTTTCTGTAGCTCGTTGTGAATAGTCTGACTACCCCCTTGATAACATTCCAAAATGATTTTCAACGTCGCCGCAGTTGTCGGCGGACTCATTGCAGTCGTCTCCGCCAGCCCTGCAGCGTCCGTACCGGCTCTCAGGAACCGTGTCGCCAAGCACAATGACTTTTCGTGTCAGCCCAGCGCTGAACACCCTAACCCTGTCGTTCTCCTGCACGGCCTTGGCGCTACGTGGTACGAGGACATTTACCTGCTCGAGCTGTGGCTGCAGACCAGGAATTTTTGCACCTTTTCCCTCACCTACGGCGCCTACGACGGCTTCCCGTTTGTCGGTGGCCTCAGGCCCATTGACGAGTCCTCGCGCGAGATTGCAGCCCTGATCAGCGAGGTGCACGCCAAGACAAACGCCAGCAAGATTGACCTGGTCGGCCACTCGGAAGGCGGCTTCCAGGCGCTCTACGTGCCCAAGTTCCGCGAGGGCATCGCCGCGCTCGTCGACAACATTGTCGCGATTGCGCCGCCGACGCACGGCACGACCTTTGCGCACTTGTGGACGCTGGTGCAGCTGTTTGGCAAGAACGCGCGCAAAGACGTTGGCACGGTGCTGGAGAAGCTCGGCTGCGCAGCATGCAACGAGATTTCGGTCGACGGGCCCAGCATCGCCAAGCTCAACGACGGAACGCCGATTGTGCAAGCCGGCAACAAGGTCACCGTCATCACCTCCAAGTATGACGAGCTCGTCACCCCTACAGACACGGCGTTTGTTCGGGAACCCGGCGTCGAGAACATTTACGTTCAGGACTACTGCCCGTTTGACCCAGTCGGACACATTGGCGAGGCCTACGACCAGAATGTCTGGAACCTGGTTCTTAATTCGCTCGAGAAGCAAGTGGGCCGCAGATTTTTCTGCCTAGTTGGTGCGCCGGGAAAATAAGAATAAGCAGCTGGTCCGAGCTCAGATGCGGTGTAAATAGTACGGAGTATAGCCACTGTATTTAGTTTAGTTTGGTATATACTAGAACGGATTATACGTATGGCTATAACTCAAAACGTTGGCAGTACTTGCTTTTAATTCAAGGGGTCGGGCAGGGCTCTTTGACGTCCGACTATCCACAGGGCCGCGCCAGCCTTGATGCCAAGACATTTTTAGTACCTGTACTATGCAGATGGCAGCAATTATAGCCACAATTTCGCTGTCGAGGGATGGCCGACAAGGCGACAGGCGCGATGTTTACATGAATCAGTGGAGAGCCAACTGCCTTATTCAGTCGCATTGCTAGTGGAAACAATCAGTCCATCACCCGTACATTACGCATAGTACGAGTAGTTGCTCTGGATAATATATCCACCATGCGGGATGGCCATGGAGTCGCAGTCACGGATACATTGAATCGGAACGGCTCCCCGTTGTACGAATCAAGTGGCAAAAGATTCGCTGAATTCGTCGAATCAATTCAGGAGATGGGTATAAAATGAAGCTCTACGGCCGTCTTCTTTCTACTAATCACTCATCAACCGCTTCTTACTGTCTTGTGCTTGTTCAATTGTCGCCATCATGAAGTTTTCCGGAGCAGCATTGGCTGCACTAGCCTCACTTGTGTCCGGCACCGAGTGCAAGAGTAGCGGCAGCGGCAATAACACGCTCACCGTGGACACGGCGCCGGACTTTGTGCGTCCCTATGTGCTGCCGCGTTTCCACGGCAAGGCCGTCATGCTCACCAAGACGCAAACCATTACCTTTTCCATCACCTCCAACTCTTCCGGCGGCGCCTTCACCCTGGTGCAGCACAACGGCAAGGTAACCACCTGGCTGAACGCGCGCCCTCACGTACACAAGACGTACCATGAGCACTTTTACTGCTCCCGCGGCCGTGTCGAGCTCTGGACCAAGGAAAACACCACCAGCGGCGAGGAAGAGGCCCGCGTCGCCAGCTTTGGCGACTACGGCAACGTCCCGCCGGGCGTCATCCACACATTCCAGCTCATCGACCCGGACTCGCAGCTGACGCACGCCTTTCACCCGGCGGGCTTCGAGAAGCTGTTTGACGACGTGTCGGGCGGCCAGTTTGCGTCGGGCGTGCACGCGCCGTACGTGCCGGATCCCGTCGACGAGCAGCCGTACGGGCCCATGACGCCGGAGCTGCACGCGCTGTTTGAGCCGCTGGATCTGTACGCCGTGCCCGAGCAGCAGTACATTCCGCGCCGCGACTTTGTCAACGGCACGGCGAGCTCCGAGGGCCTCAACTGGCACAACGGCACCAACGAGCTGCCGACGGACAATACGAAGCCGTACTTTGTCGCAAACAACTACGGCCCCAAGTTCCTCAACACGGACAAGGGCTACAAGGTCATTCAGCCCATTTCGACGGTGGACAACTCGCACAACCACAACTTTACCATGGGCACCATCATCATGTCCCCGAAGCGCGACAATGAGACCGAGGAGCACGTTACCCTGCCCCACCACCTTGGTATTCAGATGGACGACGGCCAGCTCGTGCTCTCTGTGGAGGGCTACAAGAAGACATATCTCCTGCAGGGCGATGTTGCCTTTATCCCCGCCGGCACGCCCTTTAGCTACCACGCCACCGTGCCTTTTACCAAGTTTCTCTATCTCAATGCAGGCCCGCACGGTCTCGAGTACGAGCTGCTGAATCGCAGCGTCTCGTGGGGATTCCCCTCTTACCCCGTCGATGCTGGATTCAAGGCCGTCCCTTGAAATTATGCTGTCGGCAGAAACAAAAAAATTGGTAGATAGGAGAATGGGGTTGATGTACATAAGATGCATATTTTAGACATGGAGTGTAGAATATCGGAGGATATGTTTTATGAAGGGTCAAGTGGAGTAGCGGGGTATAAAGGAGTTTTGAGAAAATGACATGAAAGAAATAGAATGATCGATTTTGGCCCCACTACCAGTAATAACGGCGGGATTGCATCCATGCGGGATTGACATGTCTAGCTGTACTCAATAATTATGGAGTACTCTGTACAGAGTAGTATTCTACCTGGGCTGTAAACAAGAGATGTTTACATGATTCTTAGGTCCCGGAGCGTGGACCCGCTAATGGAGAATAAAATCAGACGATATACATGAATCAAGTGGTCAAGCTTTTTGAAGAGATGTGCTTAGCGGATCGACTCATTCTGCTATCCCGGACCAAAAGTGGCCTGATGACTAACTATCACCCAAGAACCCCGCCATGTGAAAGTACCCCGCGATGAGGCAACCAAAAGAGCAATGCAATTGGCTTCTCTGCGATACGTTCGCTGTAATTCAAAGCATACAGAACTTCGCTAACTTGTAGTAATTATATCTCAGAGACTTTCATCAGCGCATACAGGCAAGTTCTTTCCATTTTGCGACCTGTAGCGGTAAATTCAAGAGTTTTGCTTGTAGCTCCACATCTGCAGAACCTTTCTTTGCACTTCACCCACCAAGCCAAAAAAAATAAAAAAAATAAACCTCATTCAGTCACAGCAGTTTTCAATCTCGTCTCACGCCACCGAGAAAGCCAGAAAAAAACAAAAGTCACATGCACCTCATTGAGTCTCAGCAGTTTGCCAACCTCGACCTCGTCAATTCGTCTCGAACCACCATCCTCGATAGAACAAACACACAACAATCCCTCTCTGATTGAACGAGCAGTCCCAATATGGCTTCGCCGTACGACAGCTACCAAACCTCCCTCACAGGGCGATACTGCAGCCCCGCCATGTCGCAGCTGTTTAGCCAGCGATCCCGCCACTCGACATGGCGAAAGCTCTGGCTAGGCCTTGCCGAAAGCGAAAAGGAGCTCGGCATCGACACCATTACCCCCGAGGCCCTCGAGCAGATGAAGGCCAATCTGACCGTCACGGACCAAGACTTTGAAGTGGCCCGCGTGGAAGAAAAGATCCGAAGACATGTAAATCTAGCCCTTTGGTTTTGTTTCCCTCCATCTCTATAATTCACTACCAACGTTAGCTTGTTCCATGTGCTATACTAACGAGTCATAGGATGTCATGGCTGTAAGATGGCGTTTAACGCGAATATGTCCACGAGTCGTGTGGCACTAACAAATCATAGCATGTCCACGCTTTCGGTATCGCGGCTCCCGCGGCGGCCGGCATCATTCACTACGGTACGCTGGCTTGCATCTACTCTCAAGCATGCCGCTAATGCACAACATAGGTGCTACTAGCTGCTACGTGACTGACAACGCAGAGCTCATCCTCATGAAGGATGCGCTCAACCTCCTCACAAAGAAGCTCGCCAAGGTCATTTCCAACCTGGCCGCCTTTGCCCTCAAATGGAAGGGTAAGTAATACATTTTACAAGTCCCGCGCCGAATCCGCAGCCAACATTTTTTTTTTTTTTTTTGCTAGACCAACCAACCCTCGCCTACACTCATCTGCAGGCCGCCCAGCTCATCACCGTCGGCAAGCGCGCCGCCCAGTGGGCGCAGGACCTGATGCTCGACCTGCACAGCATCGAGCAGGCCCGCGACGAGCTCAAGTTCCGCGGCGCCCAGGGCACCACCGGCACGCAAGCTTCCTTTCTCGAGGTCTTTCACGGCGACTCGACCAAGTGCGACGAGCTCAACGAGCTGCTCTGCAAGAAATTCGGCTTCTCCAGCTGCTACGACGTGTCCACGCAGACGTACACGCGCAAGGTCGACCTGCTCGTGGCCAATGCCGTTGCGGGTCTGGGCTCGTCTGCGCAGAAAATCACGGGCGACATTCGTCACCTGGCGCACTGGAAGGAGATTGAAGAGCCGTTTGAGAGCTCGCAGATTGGGTCTTCGGCCATGGCGTACAAGCGCAACCCGATGCGCTCCGAGCGCGTGTACTCGCTGTCGCGCGAGCTCCTCAGCAAGCCGGCCAGCTTCCAGGCCACGCACGCCGACCAGTGGATGGAGCGCACGCTCGACGATTCCGCCGTCCGCCGCATCGACATTCCCGAGACGTTTCTGCTGGCCGACGCCATCCTCATCGGGCTCGACAACATTACCGACGGGCTCATTGTGTATCCCCAGCGCATCGCCGCGCACATTCAGGCCGAGCTGCCGTTTATGATTACCGAGACCATCATTATGCGCCTCTGTGCCACGGGGGTGTCGCGTCAAGAGGCGCACGAGCAGATTCGTGTCCTCTCGCACCAGGCCAGCGCGGTGGTCAAGAACGAGGGCAAGCCCAACGATCTTGTCGAGCGTATCAAGAGCTCCGACTTTTTTGAGCCCATCTGGGGCGAGCTCGATGGCATGCTCAAGGCTGAGCTATATACCGGTCGCAGTGCAGAGATTGTCGACAAGTACTGCGGTCCTGGTGGCGCTGTGGACAAGGCGTTGGCTCCGTATCGCGAGTATATCAAGGGCGCAGCTACCACTGAGCTCAGTGTCTAGTCTACCTCTGATCTTGTTAAGAAGAGAAAAAGAATATACCAATTTCATACACGTACACTTGCTGAATCCTTGATTTCTTCAACTTTTGCTTATTTTAGGGTTTGAAAAGGAAGTTTGGTAAAATCATGTAAATATTCATGCTATGCAATGCTCATGCTAAACAAAGACGCTAAAACAGCCAATTAAGCACCTTTTTCGACCTCGACCGCCACGCGGGCCCAGAATACTCGTCGTCCTCCTCGTCCAGTTCAGGACTGTAGACGTCCGTTTCAAGGTCCATTTCCTCGGCCTTGACGAATTTGGTGCGCTTCAAAAACTTCCACGCCAAAAACATGAGGAGCATGACGGGCAGCTCCACGTATAGACTGACAAAGTCGACGGCGTGGAAGCCACCTTTAAAGGAGCTCCAGCCCTGCACCAGCACGAGAAAGCTGTTGAGAATCACGGAGCACCAGGGCCCCCACGGATACGTCCAGTTTTTAAAAGGCAAGAGGTGGGTTTTGCCTTGAGCCTCGAGGCCGCTGCGGAATCGGATCGAGGCGATGCCAATCGAGATCCAGCTGAGCTGGTTCGACACACCGACAATACTGCCAAGAAAAGAAAATTAGTCCAAGGGTCACATAATGACATGATTTGGTTTCGTTTTATCCAAATTAAAACTTACTTTTGCAGCCAGGCCCAGAGCTGGCCGGCTCCGATAAAGCTAGACCCAAAGCACAAGCCAGCGACCAAACTGGTCGCCAGCACCGAGACCCAGGGCACCTGGCCCTTGTTCAGACGGGCAAAGACGCGGGGCGCGTGGCGCTGCATCGCCAGGGTGTACAGCAGACGCGACCCCGCGAACAGGGCGTGGTTGCCGGCCGACAAGACGCTCGTGATGACGACGCCGTTGATGATGCCGCCCGCGACCTGCGCGCCCGCCATCTGGAACACGAGGGTAAACGGCGAGGTGCGCGCGTCTTTGTTCTCGAGGCCGTCGCTGGTGTACGGCACGTTGAGGCCGATGAGCAGAATCGAGAGAATGTAAAAGAGCAGGATGCGCCAAAACACATTTTTCACGACGCGCGGCATGTTCTTGCTCGGGTTCTTGGTCTCGCCCGCCGTTATGGCAATGGACTCTGTGCCGCCGTACGCAAAGCTCGCCGTGACAAACACGGACGCGAAGCCGCCGATGCCGCCCACAAACGGCGCGCCGGGGAGATGCCAGTTTTCGCCGCCAATGTAGTGATGCGCCGTGTTACCGCCGGCGTTGACGGCGATGCCGACAAAGATGAACGCAATGATGGTGATGATTTTGAGCAGCGACAGCCAGTACTCGAGCTCGCCGTAGGCGCGGACGGTGATGATGTTGGCGACGATGAGGACGACCCAAAAGATGAGGCTAAAGGCGACGCCCGGGAAATTGGTGTGCCAGTAGTCGAGCAGCAGCTGCAGGGCGACGAGGTCGGACGCGGTGGAGACGGCGTCGTTGAACCAGTAGTTCCAGGTGAGGGCGAAACCGAAAGCGTCGTCGACGAAGCGGCTGTGACGTGATGTGAGTAAATGATTTTTATATATAAGAAGAAAAAAACAGAAAAAAAGAAAAAAGAGAAATCTTTCAAGTTTTTTTTTCTTCTTTTTTTTTTATCATCTTTCTTAGAGTCTTACCTCGCAAATGTGCAAAAACTACCCGCGACTGGTATAAACGCCGACATTTCGCCCAGCGACAGCATCGTGACAAAGACAATGGCGCCGACAATGGCGTAGCAGATGAGCATCGACGCCGGCCCGCCCGTAGCCAGCGACTTTCCGGTGCCGAGAAACAGGCCCGTGCCAATGGTGCCGCCAATGGCAATCATCTGGACTTGGCGGGCAGACAAAGCGCGTCTCAGCCTGTCCTGCTGGACGTGGCCTTCGGCAATGGAGGAGCCCTCGTGGGCGAGACGCTCAATGTCGGCGTCGGGACCATGTTTGCCGCTGTCGTCCTTTTCAGCCGGCGGCGAGTCGGCCCCGGTAGTGGTAAAGGACTTCATCGCTTTGTGTTGGCGACCCCTTGTTTTTTGCAAACCCCGGAGGGGGGGGGAAGAGTTAAGTGGTGGTGGTGGTGGTGACGATGATGGTGGAGGCGGATGCCGGAGGTGAGCGGCCGGGCGATGATGAGTTTGTGGTGTACGCAGCCAGACAAGAGAAAGAATGTGTAAAAATCGGCCACAGGACGAGAAGAAGAAGAAAGAGATGAGCAAAAAAGGGCACGCGAGGTTCTAGATTAAAGGAAAGAAAAGGATCGCCTCCCAAGCCCAAGCCAAGCCGGCTGGGGCTGAACTACTTTTACCAGTGCCTGTTTTTGAACGACGACAAGACGACGACAAACAGACGGACGCTTCGGCCGCGACCGATGCGGAGAGAGACTGGGCCAACCAGCACTTTCTCAGCGGGGACCTGGGTGGGCAAGTGTGGAAAGGTGACCGATGGCGTGCTCGCAGAAATTGCAAGGCCACTCGTCGCACTTTCACGCTACGGTCTCTTTAATAACGGTGGCATTTGTAAAAAAAAAAAAAATTATTCTTGCATGATTCATTCAAGCCCTTGTCTGAAATATTAACATGCGAAAATATACGAAACATGTCATTTTATCCCTACATGGTAACATTTAGCACCAGAAATAGTAAAGCCTTTCCGGGGCCTCCTCTGTCCATCCTTGGGTGTGTTTCCGCTTTAAGCTTATTTCTATCCGGCTAATTGCCAAACCATTAAACAATGGTCATAAATCGCGTAATACGTAATACGTAATTCAAGGTATTGCTCATAATGACGCCTCGTACAACAAATCTTGCCATTTCTTCATCCCCTTTTTTCCCCCCGACGTGGTGCATAGTCTGCGCCAAACAGCCCCCCGAAGCTCGAATCCCGAATCCGGTGGCCAGCGCCGCTCTCCATAATTACCCGTCGGGACCCTACCGTGCTTTATAAGCGTAAACATGACGAATTGTGTGTGCGATTTTTATTTACAAAGTGGCAATATATTCTCTTCCAAAGGCGTATTCGACATTGGACTATAGACACTCGTCTTGTATGATTGCTATATTACTCGCATCATGAGAGGCAGCTGTGTACACATATGGGTGAATCACGGACGCGGCCCGGGATCTCCGTACTGGTTGCCGGACAGCGTCGTCGTAAGAGCTTTGCTCTTGACACTTGTATGTCAGTGTCCGTAACGCTCTGGATTTTGCGTGCTCTTTGTAATTCGTAAAAGAATGAATTTCATTCTCAATAGTTGTAGAGAGACCTGCCAGGACGCTTTCTTGACGTGTGCGCTGAGCAGCGCGTCGTACTCTTACCCGGGGCATGAGATGATTCGCTCCGCACCTATATGGTCGCGGCATTCATTGCAGAATTGCAGTCGTGCTACTGGCAAAATGTGCTTTTAGTAGCAGAAGCGTCAATGACATTGCGTCCTGTCAGTCTCCGTCGAGTATTCCCCAGGTGGCGCCATGGTAAGCAAATTGGGCAATGACAATATACTGACACACAGCTTTCAAGCCGTCACGAATATGCTACCACATTGTCCAGGCCTGGCAATACTTCCTTGGGCCCCAACTATCAGAGTACGTATACTTGTCAACAACAACGGACAAGAAAAAGCGCACCCTCCGCAACGGCATCGTTCAAGACGCGTACCCTGTAGTCAATTACCCGCCAAAACGCACCACTCAATCGCCAGCCAGGATCCCCGCCAAGGGTTTGGAATCATCACAGATGACATGTACAGATGACATGTACAGATGACATGTACAGAGGGAACACAGATCACAACATCGCCATGCCAAATGTCGACATTATGATTAAGTAAATTGACCCATGTTCATAGCCAAGTCTATATGAGTATTTGTAAGAAAAGAAAACCCCAAACTCGGAAAAGAAAACGCCCACTCTTCTTCCTGGATTGGCCACCAACTTGTACGCAAACAATGTTGAAGAAAAAAAAAGGAGCGAAAAGAAGAACAAAAAGTTCGTGGTAGCCAAACCATGCAAAGTAACTGCATACCGTCAAACGCCTTGCCGAAATAAAGTACAGATGCTATGTTAAACATGAAAAGGGTCGCTTTTTTGCGTGTTTGATCAAGTGTGCGTATATAATCAAGACGGCTGGTAGCGCCAGCGCCGAGCGTTATCGTCCACCCACCAACGGGACACAAAAGTCGCTTCCTCCACCCACTTGGAGACTTCCTCACCAAAGGCCGCCTCCACCTTTTTCAGGAATTCAGGATAGCCAAAATCGAGAATCGGCTGGTCTTCATGCTTGTCATCCTTGGTATTGGTGAAGCGCCACTCAATGTCAGACACAATAGGGATGACGACGCGCCAGTCTGGGTGACGGGCGTCGCGGACCGAAAGCGTTGCGCGGCCTGGGTTCATGACAGTAAACTGCCAGCCGCCCACATCGGCGGGCTGACCGTGGCTGCGTAAGGGACGAATCAACGACTGGCCTTCGTAATTTTTCACCAGGTCCTGCGCAGCTTTGGTGTCCGACTCGCTGAGCGAGCCACTTTCGATGAGAAGGTCGAGAATCGTGGGGAGAATCATGTTGGAGTTGACAACGTCGTTGACATCGATAGGCGGCATGCTAGGGTGTGAGAGGACGAGCGGAACGTGAAAGTTGCCCACGTTGGCCTGGTAATAAGGCGTGACGGCAGCATTCTCGGCAATCGATAGCCCGTGGTCGCCGACATACACGATGAGAGTCTCGTTGGCAGCACCAGTTTCTTCGAGAATGTCAAAGATCTGGCCTAGCCAGCGGTCGACAAAGCCGGCGGCGTTGGCGTACCCACTCAGGTCCTGTAGACCCGAGTCCTCGCTAAAGCTGACATACGGTTCACCTTTGGGCAGCGCAAAGGGGTGGTGAGTAGTCGATGTCAGGTGCGTCAGGAAAAGGCGTTCATTGTTCTTCTCGGCTGAGGTAAAGGCATCCCTGACGTAGTCTGCAATGGCGTTTTCGGGCATGCCATAGTAGTTGATATCTTCAATCTCCGCCTTGCCGAATTTGGCCTTGTCGGAGCGCAGATATTCAGAGTCGATAAAGCGCTCATCGGTGTAGCCCATGACAGGCATGAGCTTGTCTTGCTTGTCAAAGGTATGGGTTACGGACTGCATGTATAGTGAGTTCCATTTGTACGGCTTAAATCCGTCTTTTTGACGGTCGGACGTGTGATCAATCGCATTGAAAGCGTCAAATATGTGGGCGAGGCAGGGTTGATAGACGTGGCTGTAGTATTCTTGGTTCATGTCGGCGACCAGAGGAGTAATGCCGCAGAGGGTACCAGGTAAACTCTTGAGCGTGTAGGTACCAGTGGTGTGGCAATTATTAGCGTTGATGCCGCCGCGTCGTGGTCGCTCGGCGTGATCGAAACCATCCTCATAGTCGCCGGTGATGTAGTTGGCGTTGGGAGTTAGGGTGGCAAGACGCTCCTGGGCTGACTCGGGTAGGGTGCCGTTTCCAAAAGATTTTTCAAACTTATTCCAGATGAGGCCATCCTTTTTGATGGGAAAAACATCCTTGCGTGTGCTCTCAAGCTTGATGAGCATAATATTGCGAATGGATACGTCTTTGATATGGGCGTGGAGAGGCTCGAGAAGAGGATCCTGGAGGTTGGAAATTTTGATGGGGTCTTTGTCGGCGTTGTAGTGTTCCCTGTGGTCATGCCAGTCTTCAAATCCGGGGAGCTTGACGTCTTTGGGCAACCAAGGGAAAGGGACGGGCTCGGCCAGAGCTGTTAGGTTGTCAAAGTTGAAGCCTTGACCGTGATAGGTGAGCAGGTTTGAGAGGTTTGGCGCGGCGTGAGCAAAATCCATAAAGGGGACAAGTGGCAGGGTCCATGACATGAAGGTGACGGATGTCTGGTCGGGACGAGTGGCGTAGGAAACGAGCTGGGCGAGGAGACCAAGGCCGACACAAAGATTAAAGGCGAGACCAATGAAAGTATTGCGGCGTCGGGGAGGCTGGGCCATCTTGAGCTCGGATGATGAGTCTAACTCGTCATCGGTATAGCGGTGCTCGAGGGCATTTTCGGCGTCGTTCTGAGGCACGTTGGAATAATGGCTGGCGGAGGGACGGCGGCGATTGCTAGCGATCAACGAGTAGACAAAAGTAAAGGGAAATTTGATCATATCGAGGGCAACGGTTGCGACAATGTAGCAGACATCTTGCAAGAGCCAGCTTGCGAGGAGTATGACGGCCAGGGTGACGCTGAGGGAGAAGAGACCGGTAAGTAGAGTGCTCCAGGAGGAGGAATCACCGGCGAGAGCAACATTCCGCCAATGCAGCTCGTTGCCGGCGACGGCGAAGAAGGAGATGTTGATGGATGCGAGGGCAACGCAGACGAGGACTAGGATGGAGGCGAGGATGGTGCCGATGAGAGCGGCCCAGGGGCCTTGGGCAAAGAGCATTGCGCGAATCATTATGAGCAAGATGCTGTCCTGAAAAAAGAAGGACGGACCCCATTGCAGCATGTCGGAGGGCGTGAGGGCATCGAGATGGGCGTCAATGTGGACAGCCTTGGCGGCGACGACGCTGACGGCAGCGAGAGCAAAAACATAGCGACGGTTGGCGAATCGGGCGGCAACGGTGCCAATGAGATGACGCAAGCGGTCCATGACGGAAAGATGAGGTTGTCGACAGCAGATATGGGACAAGGGCAGAGCGCGTTTGCTCCCCAAGCTGTCGAAATGGGGCTCTGGGTCGCAGGCGCAAAAATTTGGCAGAAGACGAACTCGCAATCGGCAAACAAGCAAGAAAAAAATCAAATAAAAAAAGGAAGAGGAGGAAATAAGAACAAAAGAGTCCAGCCAGACTGCTGTTGAAGCAGGAGAGAAGGAATAAAAAATAAAGAGTGTGTGGCCGTCGCGATGGCAGGAGCAGAGAGGCGCGTGAGAGAGAGTGGACAATGGGGATCAGAGATGGGGGAACGCCGTGGCTTGGCTGAGTCTTAATATGTAACAAGGCTGGAAAAGCAGCATTACAGGATGGCAACGAGACGCTAAAGTGACTACAGACTCCATAAAATTGAAGGTCTTTGATCAAGGGCAAGGGGAGGGAGGATGTTATGGAGTGATACAGGTAGTTACCATTAGGGGGCTCGGAATGATACTCAAAAGGCTGCACAGCATCATGGGATTAATTTGAAGCCAGGTCCGCGCTCGGAGCATCTGCACTGCACTTTTGTACAGAGTCTGCAACTTGCCGCTTCCGGCACGTTTTTTTTTTTTTTTTTTGGGTGAGGCACAGGCAACCAAACCAACTAGTCAGTCAGGACAAGGGTCCTTGGGTCCGTCCCATGTTCTGTGAAAGCCCAGTGTCGCGTGACGGGCAAAATATCCAGCCAAAAGCACCAATCGCCTAGCTTTGCTGGGGGACAAGGGCGGGGCCGCGCACAAAGGGGTCTCCTGAGTGGGCCAAACAAGTAATAATACGAAGGTATTATGGAACGTCTTTTTTACTGGTAACGATGGCTCAACCCGCGGCCCAACCGACGGACTGTATTTATGACAACGGCTGTGGTACCTGGCTATTCTGTCTCACGGCTTGAAGACAGCTCTGATATAAAGAGACAGCTCCAAACCCAAATCAACTCAGTCTTTTCAATTTTTCTTCTCTTCTCTCCTCTTTCTCACCAGCCCCTAACTAATTACTGACAATGCTTCTTGCAGGCTGCGTGACTCGATTCCTCTTCTGGACTGGCCTGAGAGGGGGCCACGGCGCCACATATTAATAGGTGGGGAAGTAATAAGTGGGAGCCACACCAAAGTACCCCGTCGTTTGGCAATAATCTTGTGGATTCTGTTTTCTCCGCCGTCAATGCTGCAAATTCTTTGACTCTTGGAATTTGCAGACAAGTTGACGTGATTCTGTCTGTTCTCGAACCTGATGGTAAATGCATGACTAGGAGAACAATCACAGCGACATTTATGACTTGTTTAGTCGTCGCGTGCTCTCTGCAGCCACAGTCATCCCTGTGGCTGTGGGAATATTGTTTGCGTCACCAAGTTTTCATACAAGCCAGTCAGTGCAGTCACCCACCAATCCAACAAAAGAACCTTGGAACTTTCGGCAGAGTCCTTTGCCCGTCCGCTCCCCAAACTCCGACCCCATAAATTGCCATACGAAGGTGCCATCCATAACTAACAAGTACTGGCACTCCATTGTCCATTGTCACTCATACACTACCATTCAGCCTCATCATCATAGGGCTTACTTTCTGCACAACATAGTCTCTTTGTCTCTCCTGCCTTGATTTTTCTTTCTTTTGCCACCATCTTCTCCTGTCTGTCAGGCCGCACTCATCTCGGATGCCCCCTTTTCGATATTGACTCTCCCCATGCACCCCGCATCCCGACTTTGTACAGCATACAGAGTATTATTGCCCATATCAGTACTTTCAGCTCTCAGCCGGCATGCTCCGCTTTCATCCATCAGCCTTGACTCAACTAGGTAATCACTCGACGACGCCAGCATTAGCTCCCTTTTGCCCCTGTCTGACCTTTTATTTTCCTATTTTCTGAAGATGCTAGTAATAAGATCCAAGCACCTTGAGAGAAAAAATCCCAGATCGCAACCCATCACTGTTTTGTCCATCTATACGTACTCTCGGGATTTTGCAATGATACTCGGTACCTACCTGGAGCCAATTGCCGATTCCATACCCGTTTCTTTGCACATATATCCAAAACTTGCTTGCGAACAGACTCACCGAATTCATACCAGTAGACACCATCACACTGACTCTTGTTCAAACACTGCATAGATTGCCACGCTAGTCTCACCTGTTGCAATCCTCCCTCCACTCGAGACACCCATCCAGTCACATCAAATTATGGCATCAATTATTCGACATGTCTTTGGGCCTTGAAACGACGTGACAGCAAGTGTTCAATTCCCTTTTCTCTTCGATACAGCCCTCAGTCTTCTTTCGTTAACCGACCCTCCCCTGACGCCCCTGACGCAGTGGCCTGAACCGCAATTACTAGGTAAATATTTATTATGTCAGACTTGCGCGGACTCCTACCCCTGCCGGAAGTCCAACGCCATTCTGATTAGCGCCAGTCTTTTTTTTTAAGGTTAACAATTATTGACGGGTTAGTTTTCCGCGATAGCAACTGCTCACCTGAATACCTTCTGCCCGTCGCGCGTTGCTGGCTTCGATACTGGCCTTGCCCAATGTTACAAAGTGCCACGTATTATACCATGTTTCAGCCATTGTTTCAACAGTCACTACTCGTTTGTTGGGACCGTGGTTGCGTGGCTCCATGCACGCCGCCGGCCAGCGATTCGGCAAAGTCTGTACAAAGATGTATACACTCTTGTGAGCTTGAATCCCGCTCACCCGATAAGGGTCGCATCAATTGTTGAAATCAAGGAATGGACTGTTCACCACAATCATGCAGAAGCCATCAATGGTCAATCAGATGCTCATATGCCAAAACGCCATGCTAACCGCACCTATCGCCAGAGCGAGCCATGCCAACTTCTTGGCCGACGTAAAGAAAACCACCATCTCGCCAGCCTGTTGACTCCGCTTACGGTACGCGCTGTCATTCAGACGTGGAAAGGGTACGTCTGGCACTTTCTTGCCCAAAAACGCACACAGCGGCTCCCATCCATCGCCCATTGTGTACTCTAGCCGCCGCTCCGCCGGTATCCTCTCTCGAATGTTGCGATAATACTCGTCATAGGTCTTGCGCGCATTGTCCTTGATGCCGGCCATATTTGTCGCATTGAAGAGGCCGTAGTTGACCTTGATCATGGCGTCGGCCGCGCGCGACCGCAGCACGTTGCGAATGAGCCACACCGTGAGCCACTGTCGACGCGGAAATATGTGATCCAGCACGCCGGCCTGATAGCTGGCCCACCAACTCTCAAAGTCTCTCTGCACCACGACGATTTTCGCCTTGGGATACGCCGCAATGAGCTGGTCGGCAAAAGGGCAGGCCAAGTCCGTAACGATGTCGTATTCGTCCCCCCATAGGGCGTCCCAGTCTTGGCGGGTAAAACGCGGCCGTGGTCGCGCGTGAGGGATATCAGGCCATGTAGCTTCCACGGCCTGCTCAATGCCGACCCACGGATTGCCTAGGAGGTCTTCAGTGCCGTGGTGTGTCTTGTAGCCGAGTATCCTGTAGGCTTCGGCAAAGGATCTCGTGGCCATGCGGTAAAGAGCCACATGAATAACGAGGAGACCGTCTCCATCAGCACCGAATTTTGGATGCTCCATTGTGCAACACAGAACCTTTGATCCGAGAACACCAAAATCAGGGAGGGTGACGACCTGGGTTTTTTTTTTTGCAGTTGAGGCTCATGAAATATGTCTTGTCAGTCTGCTTACGTTGAGACAGGATGTGCCACCTGAATTTGATGTGGTAGTCAGGCGCTCTTCCGAGATTGCCCCGTTCGGGTAGCAACATGATGTGCTGAGATTTTTCGAGAAGGTGCCTCCGTCGCTGCTCATCAGTACCTCGATAGGGCCATAGCCGCGTCTCAGCTGGCAGTGGCGCAACGTCTACGCTGGCCCCTGATTCACACCAATTTGTTGACTCAAACAACACGCAGAACCTGACACCGATGGTTTGCCTACTCAGAGGATTCAAAGTCATTTCTGTGCATCTCCCCTGGCGATCATCGGAAAGCAGAGCCGTATCCAATGATTGCCAATGATATATGCAGGCTTTCCACACAGATCAAGTAACTGCATCGTACATGGTGTGGGCTATCAAGCGCGCGGCCAAGCGAGCAGCGGCTGTCAACTCGTCGTCGTCGGTTGCGCATGTAAACTTTGTAGACATTGATCGGGGTCACCGGAAGTGTTGCGAGGACTGGCTTGTTCGGATTGGCAAGATTCTGAGATTATGTCAGCAAAGCCAACTACTCGGCTTGCAGTCACGTCGTGAAAAGGCAGCAAACGCAACTGCTCCGCGCCTCAGACGAACCCGGCCTCCAAGTGATGGTCAAGGCAGCCCAAATAGCCATCTGCCTACGCCGCGATCTATTGCTGGTCTCATCAAGGCAGCTCGAGTCGGAGTTGTTTCTTGCTTGCATCGCGACCCCCTCTTCCAGAGCTTTGACGGGAAATCGGCCTTGCCGGAACTCTCCCCTACGACTACTATGTTGCTACAGTGCGGTTATGGACTCATTCCCGGCCTATCCGCGCTACTACCCCGTTGGAGTGAAGGGCGTCAACTGATGAGTGGTTCGCTTTCAATTTAGAGTTTACCCCGCAACGACCATGTGCATCAGCAAGAGGGGTACGGAAAAAATCTTGCAGGGCCGAGTCCGTGGATTCACATGCAGAAAAGATGGCTTTTGAAACCAAAAGCTGGTTCGCGCTACGTTTAAAGTCGTCAGATTGCCTTACTACGCAGCATCCGGGGGAGTTTAGCCCACATTGCGGTCATGTCTAGTCATCACGCCGTCCGAGCGCAACGTCGGGGCAACATGTTGGGCCGCCCTCGGCTAGCAAGCGTAGTGTGGCAACGGAGGGGCTTATTATAACAACATGTACCCAACGACAATCACCGATCTTGACCCTGTTCCAGCGTCCAAGCCGAATTTAATCCCAGCCAAAATACTGATCGGTCAAGATGGGAAGAGCTCAGGAACACAACCAACACTCCATGGTCTCGGACTGGCCCAAGGCCGATCCCAAGACATGGAACAGCGCCCAGCGTCTCGTCGACCGTTTCAATCTGTATCCCATCCTCCCGGACCAAGCGCCGCCCAAGTTTGAAAAGACGGACAAGATACCATTCATGCCTGCTTGGTCACAACATCGTTATATCCTCATCCACGCCGCTCTGCCGCTCCTCATCCACCAGGCCTGGGTCTCGCTGACCGGCTGGCCCATGAGCAAAATCGCCGCCATAATCTTCTACTACACGTCGTACAAACTCATCGCCATACGGGAAGTCAACCTTTTGCGGGGGCTCATCTACAAACACGGCGTGCTCGACGGCGAGGTGCCCCGCGACGGTATCCCCAACACCGGAACATGGAAAATCCTTGGCGAGCTGGAAAAGACGACTGGATTCCGCATGGTCATGGCTGTCTTTTTGACCTATAATCCCGAGGTTCCACCTCTGGCGGCGATTCAAGATACGAGCGCTTACGGACCCTTCTTGCTCAAGCTCAGCCTGTATGGCATTATTCTCGATTTTTTCTTCTACGCGTATCACCGCGCCTGCCACGAACTGCCTGGCCTTTGGAAGTATCATCGAACTCACCATCTTGCGAAACATCCGACTGCCGTACACTCTGGCTTCGCGGACGATGAGCAGGAGATTATTGAAATCTTCATCGTCCCGTTCCTCACGTATCTGACCTTTTGGTCTCTTGGATTGCGCCTCGGGTTCTATGAGTGGTGGATGTGCTTTGAGTACCTCACATGGGCCGAGGTCTGGGGCCATTGTGGCCTGCGCGTTCATGGTATTGTTCCGTCGCCTGTTTCTGGCATCCTCGGGCTGGTGAATATGGAACTCGCTCTCGAGGATCACGATTTGCACCATCGCAGAGGATGGAAGAAGAGCTTCAACTATGGCAAGCAGACGCGGGTCTGGGATCGACTGTTTGGCAGTTGCACGGAAAGGCTGGAGGCTGACGATGCCAACATTGACTACGGTCACCATGTACCCATGCCTGTCCTAGGATAGTGTGCCATTGCACGTGAAATTGACGAAATCTATAGAACAAATTATGCTGCTAACTCTATTAGCTCCTGAACATGATTGTGATGAAACAAGAAGTAGTTACGACTGACGTGCCAAAAATCGGCCAGTAATAACCAGCATATGTGGTTGTAATTGGCATGCGTCGCATTTCTGGGCATAGTTTGTGCTCTTTGCAAGGAAGAATACCTTGTCTTGCAGTAAAATCATTGGTACGATGCTCGTAAGGATAATCCTGGTGGCAAGCTGTAGTGGTTGAAAGGCTCCAACTGTATCGCGATCAAGGCGAACACTTGACCAATCTGAGGCTCATCAAACAGGCGCAGTAGACTTTAAGAGCAAAAGCAGATGCTCAGGCCTCTTGTTCATTTCGTATTTTACAAAACAGCGCAGCTTTGATAATAACATGATGTGGAATGAGCCTGCGCGGACGACCTCATCCAAGCTTGCACTTTGGTCAGCCTCACGCAACTCGGCTTTCAGCAAGTAGACGTCTTTTCTACGAATATAGAGTTCATTCGAGTGATTTTAGGCATTCGAATAGTTCATCGCGCCGCGATATCCTTGTTAGTGAAGTGAGCAAATCCTCACTGCACCACAGAGCCTGAAAATCGTCTCTCGCCGTCGAATCGCCCTTTGTAGTGGGAATGCGCACGTTGACTAAACGTACTGACAAAATGGGAGGATTGACGGCCGCAGAGGATTCTGCAACATTTTCCCACGCTTCCACGGGTACGTTAAGCGTCGTATGTTGACATGAGCCATCATTAGCTATAGTTATAGGGTATCAATGCAAGGATTCTACACTGAGTCCCAGTCTCACGACCGAGTCTCAGTCTCATGTGCTACGTGTCAGGATGACGAAGGAAGATGCATCGCCGTGCAGGCAGCAGTCAGTAGAGAGCTTTTGAACACACCTTTAAATTATTTTACGACATTCTACGAGACGACAATCTCGCGGTAGCCTTAAAACGAATGCTACATCAGCAAGTAATTATTCTAGTTTTTCTTACCACGATTCTCACGCCCTAATTTGGCGTGTAACAACATGTCTAGTTTCTTAAGCTCCGACCGAGTGTGACGACCTGGTCTCCGTATGGCGTGACAGTACTCCGCAATGTAGACCGACTCATCGAAGTCGGTGAACCTCGTGTCATCTCGGCGAGACAGATGCTGAGAGATTGTCTCACCTAACGCTATTTTGGCTATGCATCTCAGAAGCCAGGTGCAACGTAATCCGTATACTGCACAAGGCTGGGGTCGATGTGCCGATCTGGCGGGGACACCAGCGGCAACTGGGGAAATCTCGTGTGGCTTTGGCAAAACGCCGAATTTGGATAGACATTGATACTATGAATAATGCGGCTTTACTAAGGATTAAGCCGCGAGGCGGTCATCGGAGGATCGCCTCTACCGCTCTACTATGTGCCGAGTATGTACAGTGTGGGATAGTGTATTTGCACTCTCTCGCCTACCTCTTGGGCCGTAAGCGGAGGCCCAACCATTGTTCTTCATCATCGCTGGAATACCATAAGCCAAAGACCCCAGTACCCTCCTCGCTCGGCCCAGATCACACACCTTGAAAAGTGCATCAAGATGAATTATCAGCGCATGGCCATTGAGAAGGAAGCGCCCGAAGAAGTCGGCGTCTCCATCAAGTACAATCTGTCTGAGAGCGCAATTTCAGACCAGACCTTGGAGTCTTTGCAAATCAGCATCCCGCAGAGTACCATTCTCACGTACACTGAGCACAAAGGAAGCCCCAAGCTTCGGTCCATCATCGCCGAGGCATCTAATGGATCTCTCACTCCCGACGATGTCCTCATCACCGCAGGTGCCTCGACATCGCTATTCATCATTTTGACTGCTCTACTTGGCGCGGACTCTCATCTCATCGTCACTCGGCCTAATTACACCAGTAGTCTCGAGATACCACGCTCCATCGGATGCGACATTACCTTTGTTGATCTGGAATTTGAGTCGCAATTCTCTCTGGATTTGGATAAAATTGCTGCTGCCATTCGACCTGGAGTCACCAAAGTTATCAGCCTCTGCTCCCCAAATAATCCTACCGGAACCATGTGCACAGACGCCGAGCTTCGCAAGCTCGCGGACCTTGCTCAGGAGGCGGGTGCATATCTGCTGATTGACGAAACATATGCACACCTGAAATACTCATCTACTCAAGACGGAGGCGAGCATGAAGCAGCCAATTCAGGCAGTGGCTATCTGGGAAACAATGTCATTACAGTTTCGTCCATGTCCAAGGCGTACGGCGTTCCTGGCATACGCATGGGCTGGCTCTCAACCACGAACCCAGCGCTCCAGGAGACATTTCTTGCTGCAAAAGAGCAAATCAGCATAAGCGGCAGCGTTCTCGACGAGCTTGTAGCCGAGCAGATTCTATGCCGTCGCAGCGAGCTGCTCTCGGCAACCATTGCTGACTTGCAGCGTCGACGCGATCGCGTTGCGGCGTGGGTGGCCGAGGAGAGCGAGTGGGTGGAGTGGATAAGACCCGAAGCCGGAGCCATGTGCTTCATCAAGTTCAAGAAGGAGCCGTACGGCGGTGTCGAGGCATTCTACACCCGGCTCTTGGCAAAATACGGCACCTACGTCGGGCGCGGGTCGTGGTTTGGCGGCCAAGACACATATTTCAGACTGGGCTACGGGTGGCCTACGTGGGACCATTTAGACACTGGCCTAGGGCTACTATCGGAAGCAATTCGTGGCTAGATTTAGAAACAGTGTGGCAATAAAAGCACCTTGGCTGCGTTGCGTTGGATTTTAGAGTAACCGTGGCAGTAACATTGGGTATGACAGCATACTGTACAGGGGATCGAATCAACTATTTCTGAGCCCTCTCACCGTTGAATCAAAAACACTTTCACGAAAAAATGTCTTTAAAGGCCTTGTGTGAGTTGCCAGAACGGCGGGCTAGCCACCAACCACTGCATAGCATATGACACGTAACATCAACTGGGTCCTGGGGCGTTTTATACTTGACTAATAATGTGGCAATGAGCGACGCACCTACAGGCCGCAATATTGAATATCAAATTCTAGAAGCAATAGTTTTCCTTGGGCGGCCAAAATGGAGTGGAAGAGTTAGAGCCGGACTGCCACACTCGGCCCTTCTCTTTCAGGCCACTTTCTTCGAGAACAACAGGGATAGGTTTACCCCGCGAGCGGGTGGCTGACCTTGTGCTGACAGGAGGGGGCACCCATGTCTCGGAATCGAGAGCCGATGTGTGATACAAGTGCTTCCGACCGAACCAAGATTGACTTTGCTTACTTTTCTGCCGCTTATTACCGAAGACTGGGGTTGATGCGGCACCAAGGCTACATATTGCGCAATTCTATAGTATGCTGATTCTTTTGGACGATCAGTACTGAGTGCAGAGTTTTGCAGACGTCAATCAGTTTCTAGCTTTCCAATAATGTAATATTGACGCGGCCTCCTATCGAGATGTGCATTGAAATGTGGAGGATGACACTGTACCCAAACAACCTTGGGTCCTAAAGAGAAAAAAAAAAAAACAAAAAAAAATATTGATGCAAATGAACCCGGCCCCTGTGATATTATTGCCAATTTACTCAATCTTGTGTGATTGCGCGGCATCGAACCAGACATGCAATCCCGCGAGGAACTGCATCATGCGTACTGCACTGTCTCATGGATGCCTGGCTAGTTACATCACTCGGTTCAGTCTGTTACGTGAGATACAGAGCCGCGACGAGTAGCTTAATCTCCATGGTGGCGAGCGCTTTCCCCAAGCAGATCCTGCCCCCGTAACCAAACGGAATCAGCTGCGCTTCGCGAATCTGCAGCGTCTTCTTGTCCGCGCCGAGCCATCTTTGCGGCAAAAAGGCGTCGGCGTCTGGGAAGATGACTTGGTCCCGGTGCAAGGCCACGACGGAAGTCGAGACGACGGTGCCTTCTGGGAGGTAGACGCCTGATAACTCGCAACCTCCTCGGGGCACGACCCGCTCGGCTCGACCGCTCGAAGCCGGGTGGAGTCGGTAGACTTCTTTCAAGCAAGCTTCCAGAGACGGAGCTCCCGCATTGACGTCGGCAAAGGATATAGAGCCGTCCTCCTGTTTGGGTAGGGCAGCCAGCTCCTGTCGTATCTTGCCCTGCCAGAATGGGTTCTGGGTTAGCCTCCAGATGAGGTACGTGGCCGTGACCGCCGTCGTGGCCTCTGCGGCATTGATGTTGTCGAGAATCTCGGCAGAAATGTAGAGCCGATCGAGCGGCTTCTCAACGCCATGCTCCGTGGTGTGGCTTTCGCGCAGAATCTGCAGCAAGCCGTGTGCTTTGGACGCCCCCGAGTCCTTGATGGTTGTTGAGATGCGTGCCTGACACCAGGCCGCCAGCTTATCTTCGGCGGATAGGTAACCAAAGTTTGAACTCAACTGCCTCAGCAGCGCTGGCACGAAACGAAGTAAAACTGGAAAACGGGAGCGGAGAAGATTGAAAAACTGCAGCTGCTTCAGCTCCAGCAGAATGTCCCGCTCTTGGCAGTCGTGCTCAATCGAAGTTGAGCCATGATCAGGTCCAAAGACGAGATTTGTGATAATGTCAAAGCCAAACCGGTCAGTGAGAGCGTATACATCCACGGCTTTGCCATGCTGGATTTGCTTCAAAAAAGTGCGGCACCGTTCTTGGACGTGGGCTTCGATATTGGGGTTTGTGTAAATGTTGGACGCTTGATAAAAGGCCGAAATGAGCTTTCTCTTTGTGCGATGCGCTTCGTACGGTTTGGTTGCAAAGACGGATCTCATATTGTATCCCATGAACAAGTCAAAGTAGTCGCTCTTTGCCCATCGGTGGCTTGTTCCGTATATCACCTTTGTAGCTTCCAGCGTGGCGACGGACACTTCATTGGGCGCAATGCAGACGATAGGGCCATACTGCCGGTGCCAGTCAAAGATTGCATTATTCCGGTCATATGACAAATCATGGAGACTCAAATGCCAGTCCGTAATCTTTGATAGCGCTGGGCCCGGTACGTTGCGCAGTCGCGCATAACGCATCTTGATAAGAAGACTGCTGGCAAAGAGCATGGCCACGGCCAAAACGGCCGAAGCCCCCAATGGCAGCAGCCCTTGGCCGGTCGAGTAAGAGATAACATCCTTGATGGAAACTTTCAGCATGTTTTGGCCTCTCGTTTCTGCAGCTATATCTCTGTAAAGTCTCAGAAAAATTGCCAATATATTCTTTGATAGGATACGTGATAAGGCAGGTGGTGAATCTGTCGGGGGATTCATCAACAGGACTTGATATACTATCCAACAAGATGTAGACGCTATGAATTTTTTTTTTTTAAAAAAAAAAAAGAAAAGAAAAACAGTTTTCGTGTTCGGACATGTCCCATTCGGGGAAACTTGTGCTTGCACGCTCGCACCCAACTTGGCTTCACAGTACTCTCCGAGACATGGCGATCCCGACTATGCAGTACGTTGTGGACAAGCCCACCGCCCTTCTTTCTGAAGCTATTCTTCCATGGAAGGATCTGAATTACACAATCAATCAAGATTATGAAGTCATTGAGATGTAAAGCTACCGGTCTATTGATATTCTATTGAGCCTGCATGCTTGACATCATCATATAGGCGTGGTAATGGTGGTGGTGTGGATACAGAAGCGGCGGACAGTTTTTGTCCACGACATATGCAGGTATCAGACGTGATGATGGAAGTAAGACCTGAAAAATGACTATTACGATGTGCCGAGGCGTTGACCGCAACGGGTATATGCCGAATGACTGTTCCAGGCTGGGTAGTAATAGATACAACTCTCAATGCATAACGCTTAGGCAGCATAACGCTTTATGCTCGCATTTTGCTGCCTCAATTGGAAGACGCTCTAAACCTCCTCGAAACAACATCTGACAACAAAGAACGAGCAAGAATACATTACCAAGCCGTACACACCAGCACAATGACGTTCTATCAAAACAGCAGCATTGCCTGTGACAGTCTGGCGATGCTTGGGCTAATTGCCGCACCATATTCGAGGAGCATGAGCCAGCATGAGGAAGAGCCTTTAGTCAATGGTGATAATGTGAATGACACGCAAGAGGGGAATCACTCTAGCCGAGCGCCAGCTCCTTTAGATGGACACGAGGACGTGGATTATGTATCCTTTCCTATCCTACCTTTGCTCGGAAAGCCGCCAACGCGAAACGCTGTGCTAGAGCAGCAATTTCCACTAGCCAAAAACCAGACCATGGGGCAGACAGAGTCGACTACCTTGTATGCGGCTTGGGCCTTGGTCGTGAGCCGCATGACAAAGTCGAACCGTGTTGTGTTTGGTGTGGCGGATTTGCAACATCAGGCAACAAAGCCGGGAGGTGACGCGAGAGCAGCTGTGCTTACCAGGACTATTTGTATCAACACAGATAGCCACCAGACTGTTCAAGACTATCTCGTCCATGTGCAGGATCAGCAAAACAAAGCCGCGTCTGCCGTTGTGGATGGCTTGAACAAGCCGGGAAGCGACGTCGGAAGCAGGCTTGTTCCCTCGACGCTAATCAGTGTCCAACCCGAAAAGGGTACTTTGATAGAGAATTCCTTTTGTCAGAATCTCGACGAGAAGTTGCCGACGGGGAGCGAGAATATCGCTCTAGTACTTACAATCCACTTTGATACTGACGGTACTAACATTACGGCTTCTTTCGACTCCAACATAACCTCTGAATGGACCATGAAACACTTGTGTCGACAGCTGGCGCTTACTGTCCATCAAATTCAAGCCTCGAGTCCTCTGAAGAGTATTTCTGCAATGATTATTGCGACACCCGACGATTTTGAACGCATCTGGGATTGGAATCGGGCGGTTCCAACGCCAGTTGAGCGTTGCGTGCATGATATTATCCAGGAGTGCGCGACATCCCAACCCGCTGCACCGGCAATCTGTGCCTGGGATGGAGAGCTATCATACGGCCAGCTTGACCGCCTAGCTACGGGCCTGTCCGGCCACCTTGCCGGGCTTGGTGTCTGTCGTGGTACGGTGGTGCCCCTGTGCTTCGAGAAATCCATGTGGGTGACCGTCGCGATGCTCGGAGTGCTCAAGACTGGCGCTGCGTTTGTGTTGTTTGACCCGTGGCTTCCAGAAGGTCGTCTGCTAGCCCTGTCGAAGCAAGTCAAGGCGAGTGTCATTGTGTCGGGCGACATGGAGAGGCAGCTGAGCTCTCGACTGGCACCCCATGTGGTCACGCTTGATACAGATGCCAGTCAATCCTTGTACAATCAACTCGGCTCTCCAACAAGCTCATCCAGTCCGTCAGATGTCATGTACATTGCCTTTACGTCGGGTAGTACGGGTGTGCCAAAAGGCGCCGTCATAACCCATCGAAACCTCGCATCTGCTCTTCACTACCAACAGGACAGTTTACGGCGCACATCGAGCTCTAGAGTTTACGACTTTTGCTCATACACGTTTGACGTTTCCATCTGCAATGTATTCTCGACCCTCGCTGCGGGGGGCTGTGTTTGCGTCCCCAGCGAACAACAGAGGCGAGACAGCTTGGTGGAAAGCATCGCGTCTCTCAAGGCAAACGCCATCGATCTCACTACATCTGTTGCCCGACTGCTATCTCCCGAGCAGGTCTCTAGCATAGACACGATTGTCTTTGGCGGAGAAACGCTGCACCCCAAAGACGTGGCACGTTGGTGGGGGAGGGTCAACATTATCAATCTCTATGGACCGTGCGAGTGCACACCGAATAGTACAATCAACACCAGTCCCAAGAGTATCGAGGATGCTACATACTTGGGAAAGGGCCTCGGATTGCTGACTTGGGTTGTCGATGCTGATGACCACCATGTTTTGCTCCCACCGGGCTGCGTTGGAGAGCTGCTTCTCGAGGGTCCCATTGTTGGACAGGGCTATTTGGACGACCCGGAGAAGACAGCAGCAGCATTCATTGAGAGCCCGCTTTGGCTGCTCGAGGGCAGTCCCCGGCATCCAGGAAGACGTGGTCGGCTTTACAAGACGGGAGACTTGGTCCGACTCGACAAGGACGGCAGCCTGACTTTTATTGGGCGCAAAGATTCACAAGTGAAGATTCGAGGGCAGCGGATTGAACTCGGCGAGGTTGAGCATGCTCTGCGCGCATGCCAATCTGTTGACGAAGCCGTCGTTGTTGTCCAACACAATAATCAGGGCGCCCGGATGGTTGCCTTTGTCACTGTGCGTGACCCAAACCCTGAATCCGAGAAAGGGACACTCTCTCAAGACGCAGGGACAATATTGCAAGACGAGATTCAAAAGACTTTAGAACAAAGTCTCCCTCTATTTATGATGCCCGAAACCATTACAATTCTGAAAGAGTTTCCTATCACGATGAATGGAAAGATTGATCGCAAAAGTCTTGCTAGTAAACCGGAAATGGAGCAGCTCAAGGAACAATCGACACGAGCGCCCTCGAATACAGAGCAACAGGTTGCGCAACTATGGGCCAATGTACTTGATGTCGATCTTGATGGAATCGGGGTCAATGACAACTTTTTGCATCTAGGCGGGAATTCGATTGATGCGATGCAGGTTGTGGCAGAAGGTCGAAAAGTTGGCATTGAGCTGACTGTCGCCGATATCCTTGGCCACCCAATCTTGCATGAACTGGCCGAGAAGGTCGTTTGCCAACGGGATTCTCAGCAAAAGGTTGAAATCGGACCGTTTGCTCTCATAGATGGCTGCAATTCAGAGACTATTGTCAAAGACATTTCTGGATTGTGCAACTTGAATCCCGTCTTGGTCCAAGACGCATATCCATGCACACCACTTCAGGAAGGCATCATGTCTTTATCTTTAAAGCGTCCTCGAAGCTACATGAGACAGGGAGTCTTTCAAATAAATGCAAGCATCTCGCTAGAGAATCTGAAAGCAGCATGGGAGGAAGTGGTGCGCAGGATACCAATGCTTCGCACCCGAATCGTCCAGCACCATGAGTTAGGCATGCTGCAGGTGGTTGTAGATGAAAAGATAACTTGGAAAACCTCGTGTAGCTTGAAAGACTACCTCGAAACTGATTCAGAAGAGCTGATGGAACTTGGTCATCCTCTGACACGATACGCGCTCATCACTGACGAATCAGCTTCTTTCCAGTGGCTTGTATGGACGGCACACCATGCCCTCTATGACGGCTGGTCACTGAAGCTCGTCGCAGATGCGCTTAGTCGCGCATACGAGGGGCTATCTATTGACTGTGGCCCTGGGATGCAGACGTTTCTCAGATACATCAAGGACCAATCCAATACGACAGCATCGGAATACTGGCGGCAGGCCCTCAATCACTATGCCAGTACGGCATTTCCTCCTTTGCCACCACACGTCCAACAGCCTGAGCCAAATAGCGTGATTGAGTATATAATCCCTCGTCTCCAGAACAAAAGTCTGAGTGTTACATCATCGACACTCATTCGCGCAGCTTGGGCTGTTGCTGTCGGGCGATTGACAAACTCGACTGATGTCGTGTTTGGTGTCACTGTATACGGGCGAAGCGCACCGGTTGCTGAACTAGAGAGCTTGATAGCCCCAACTTTTGCGACTCTCCCAGTACGCGTGCAGTTGGCATATGAACAGCCGGTGTCGGACTACCTCGGGCACTTGCAGCGACAAGCAATCGAAATGATGGCCTTTGAGCAGACCGGCCTGCAAAACATTGCCAAGGTCTCTCCCGCCGCGCAAATGGCCTGCCTTTTCCAGACTCAGCTCATTATACAGCATGAAGAGGGCATTCCGGTTGAAGAGGCGCTGATTGGCAAATGTCATGGCGATAGTCTGGACGAAGGGGCCGACACTTGTGCTCTGACCCTTGAAATATTCGTCGCCCCGAATCAGCTCAGAGTCTTGACTTCATTCGACTCACAGGTCATGGACTCAAACGCCGTACAAAAGTTGCTGGAGCTGTTTCATCATGTGCTCAATCAACTTGACGATGCGGGTCCGCGTCAGTTATTGTCGGACATCAAGACAACTATCCCACACAATCTGGCACAATACGCTATTGCGACCACAGAGTCTGTAGTAGAAGCAGAGAATGGCATCAAAGAATATGCAGCTACGCAAGAGCCAAATTCGCAACCCATGTCAGAAACAGAGCGCCAGATGCAAAAAGTATGGGCGAGCGTGCTCAACATTCCTTGCCACACAATCACACTCGACGATAATTTCCTCAAACTCGGGGGAAACTCGATTGAAGCTATGAAAGTCGTCAGCAAAGCCCTGCAGCTCGGCCTGCAGGTCAGAGTAGTGGATATTTTTCGTCACCCTCGATTGCGAGACCTTGCCCGCCACACGAGCAACTGCGTAAATGGCGACACCAACTCTATCCGGCAAACTCATGGCTCTAATGTAGTGGCGCAGTCCTTTGCTCAGGAAGGCTTGTGGCTTGTGCATCAGCATGATTCGACTTTGACATGGGACAACATTCCTTGTGCGTGGCGGCTGCGTGGGCCGCTGCAGCTGCCATCACTTCAGACGGCTCTCCTTGCGCTAGAACGCCGCCACGAGTCGCTCCGAACCACGTTTCTGTCAAAAGATGGAGTAAATCTGCAGAGAGTCTTGGAGTTTGCAGAAGATAAACAAAAGCTCGTGCCTATTGTGCTCGATGGAGCCGACGTCCTTGCTGACGCACTCCAGAAAGATCAGCTGACGCCATTCGAGTTGCAAACGGAACCAGGATGGAGAGTACACATCTATCAGCTTGGCAAGGACGATTTTGTTCTCTCAGTTGTTCTTCACCACATAATTTGTGATGGCTGGTCCATGGACATTCTCTGGAAGGAGCTCGCACTGTTCTACACTGCTGCGAACCGCGGGCACGACCCTCTCTCTACGGTCGACCCTTTGCCCGTCCAGTATCGCGACTATTCCGTCTGGCAGAGACAGCAATACTCCCGTCATGACCAACCCGAGCTCGACTACTGGGCCAATGAGCTAAAGGCCAGTCAGCCAGCGGAGCTGCCCTGCGACAAGGCGCGACCGGCCGCTCTGTCGGGCCAAGTCAAGACGCAAAACGTGCGCATCCAGGGACGCTTGTACGACCTCTTGCAGCAAGTTTCCAAAAAGCTCGAGGTGACGCCGTTTGTCGTGCTGCTCGCTGCGTTTAGGGCGACCCATTTCTTCCTCACGGGCGTCGCCGACGACGCAACCATTGGCATACCGAATGCGAACCGCGGTCGCTGGCAGGACAAGGATGTGGTTGGGCTCTTGGTCAATATGCAGTGCATCCGAAGCAAAATTGGCCAGGAAACTTTTGAGGCCTTTGTTCGGCAAGTGCAGGCGACAATGCTGGCTGCTTTTCACAGGCAGGATACTCCCTTTGAGCTGATTGTCTCAAAGCTGGGCATTCAGCGAGATTTGTCTCGACATCCGCTGTTTCAAATCATCATGGCGGACCACTCCCAGCTGGATTTTGAAAAGTTTGAGCTGGAGCGAGTCGAGACAGAGGCGATTGTGCCAACCGTGGCGGCGGTCTTTGACCTTCAATTGCACATTTACCAGGAGTCGGGGTTCCTACGGGTCGAAACCATCTTTTCTACAGACTTGTACGAGTCTGGGACAATGGAGAATGTGATTCAGTATTGGCAGGCGGTGCTTGAGCGCGGTTTATCCGATCCAGATGCTACAATCAAGTCGTTGGGGGCTTGACGGCAGCGCAGGATTTTTTTTTTCTGCTGTCAAAAAGCTTCAGGTCGATGGAGTCTACTTTATTGAGTCGTGAAAAGGGAAGGTTTGCAAGTTTCGATCGCTTTTCCCCATTTATAATGAGCAGGGAGAGCGGGAGATTGACGATGTATTTTAGTATGTCATAGGCTAGTGGCCGAGCCCACAGGCGTTGTGTCGGTCGCTAGCGGGAAAATTTAAGTAGTTGAATAGAGGTCGAGGTGTCTTTAAGAGTTGGAAGAAAGAATGGAAAAAAGAATGACGGCGTAATGGTGATGATAAGAACGCGAAAAAAAGACCTATTTAGATGAGGATCATCCCGACGGATGATATGTATTAACCACGGTCTTCAATTGAGCGATTGATAACACGTATACATCTGTTACGCGAGCCCGTACCCACTCCACGTGTAGCTTCACGTGGTGCCCCTGTCATTGTCTTTATTCCACAAGGAAATCGGTAGAGTACTGGAGCATCAACTGCGGGACATGTCGCGTACAAAAACGCTCAATAATAGCCCTGGTGGCGGAGTGGTTACCGTCGCAGGCAGCCTTATCGCGGGACCCAGCACCTTACGAGACAGCGGTTTGTTTAACTCCAGCCAGGGTCTCTACCACGTTACGGTAGCGCAGTCTTCATTACGTGAGTAAGGGCGTAATCTACCACGTTAACAGATTGACTCTAAGAAAGTATTACTTTATCTATTATACCACGATAGTGTTTAGCCTATAAGAGGACTTCCACCTATAGTGGCGTTTTTAGTACTTGTCTAACATAGAAGGATACTACCACACACTATAGGCCACACAGTATAGAGACGCTAAGAGAGGTAGGGGTATAGGGGTTTTTACTTGGGATTCTAGGGTTTTCCGTTATATCTAGTAGTTATACCATAAAAGGACTAAAGGCTCTTATAAGCTAGTCGGAGTAATGTATATAATAATAAATTATCAAGTACATTCATGTTTACCGAGTTTTAATAGTCATTAGTCGTGAGGCTGCCCGACCTAAGCATAAGCTCGCGCCAGCCACCACCCCGCAAGCCATTCTGGTCGACCAGGGCCTCATCTATTGGCTACAACATCCGGTCTACTACCCTGGTCCCGGGCCGGCCTCGTTTGTCAGTCGCGTGATTCCTAGACCCTTCTCAACGCCGAGCGTAAAGACGAACGGTCTTGTCGCTACACGTGCGCAGTTCTTGATGCAGGGCCGCGATTGGCTCGGCAGTTCCGCAATTGCGGTGGTTGCAGGGCGTGGAATACAAGTGGATGGCCCGTATAGAACTCACAAGGATAAGCCATGAACCCCTCGCTCCCCCAGCACAATGGTGATAGCTATGGTGATTTCGTGGTGTATTGACAGTATTGTCAAGTTATTGTCAAGGTGCTATTTAACCAAGGCCCTCTTGGTTGGTAACGTTGCGCATTGTCTCTTGGCGCCGACCCTCTCTATTCATTCGCATATGGCGCTTCGGCCTGCGCTGACTCGCCATCATGGCCCTTTCGACAGGTGTTCCTGTCGTTGAGATGTGCCTTGCACTTTAATCGCTACTTAATTCGGGATTTAATTTGATCGCATTCCAAACAGCTAATCAAAAATTTGGGCTCTATTCAGGCAATTGTGTGCATGGTAACGTATGGCCTAGGCGGTCAGATCCCGCTGCATTCTATGCACTGACGGCCATGAGGAGCGTGCGTTATGCCAAAGAACAGACCAGACCACGGTTAGTTGTGGCCCCATGTGAAGGATAGGGATATTATTATATAAATGAACACGATCGCTCCTGTTGTTGAACATGATCTTCATCAGCACAGGCTTCACTCATCAAGTAAGCTACTATACTCACTCACTCAACTCTCAACTTTCGGGAATCCCCACATCCTTCAATATGCAACCAACAGCTTTCTTACTTCTCACCGGAGCTACTTCTGCCCTGGCATCCCCAGCAGTATCTGTCCGCCAAGGTGAGAACCCCCCAGTGATGCCCCTAGAAAGATGTACCAAAGTGGCTTTTCTCCGTCTAGAACCTAAAGCATCACATGGCAAAAAGAAAGAGAGAAAGAAAGGGAGAAAAAAAAAACATTGCAAGAGACTAATTCTTCGCATAGCAACCCCTGACAAGGCTTCCCCCGCTGAGTTTGAGCTATTCTCGCAGTACGCCCAGGCGGCGTACTGCACAGGGCTTTACGATACGACCGTCAACACGGCCGTCTGCGCGGACAACAGAGGGTCCGTCTGCGACGAATTCAAAGGAACAGTCACGGTAAAGGAGTTTACCAATCTTGAATTTGGTACCATTGCGGGCTATGTCGCCACAAACCCCAGCAAGAAGCAAATTGTCGTAGCCTTTAAAGGCACGAACCCCCTGTCCTATGTGGACGTTACGTCAGACTTGATCAAGAATCTGGTCGCGGCCAAGTAAGTAACTATTAAGAGCTACCATCCCCTTGGCCTAATCAGCTTTGGAATGTTTACCAACTGTTTCGCAGCAATTTATTCCCCAAATGCGCCGGCTGCAGCATCCACAACGGCTTCATGAGGGCCTTTTCCAGCGTCAGAGCCGACCTGGAGCAGACCCTCAAGGCCGAGCTCGCCAAGCCCGGCCAAGAGTCCTTCCGCGTCGTCATCACCGGCCACTCTCTGGGCGGCGCCGTCGCGACCGTTGCCGCGCCCTACCTGCGCACGCAAGGCATCGCCTGTGACCTCTACACGTACGGCTCGCCGCGCGTCGGCAACCAAGAATTCGCCAACCTCATCACCAACGACAGCAACTTCTCGGCGCGCATCACAAACGGAAACGACTTTGTCGCGTCTGTGCCTTTTGGCTCCCTCTTCCAGCTCGGCTTCTACGCCCACACGTACCCCGAGTACTGGTACAAGGACGGCCTTTTGGGAACCGCAAAGGGCTACGAGACAACCGCGACCAAGTGCACCAGCAGGAAGCAGTGCGCCGGCCCGACGTGCGGCAGAGCCCGCAACGTCTTGGAGTTTCCCATGGCCAGGTTCACGTGCTCCATCGGCGACCACATGAACTACGTGGACCCCGCGCTGCTGCTGTGCAAGGACGTGCGCAAGGGCAAGTCCAGCGAGCCGTCCATTACTGCCGAGGAGTTTCAGCAGTTCTTGGAGGCGCAGGAGAAGGAGGAGGAGGAGAACAAGGAAGGGGAGGAGAAGCAGGAGCAGTAGGGAGATGGCGGTCAGCTGCGGCTCGAAACGCGGGTACTTTGAGTCGACAGACGGGTGATTTTCATGGAGAAATCAGCAGTCAAAATGAAAACTTGTTAGAATGGGCATGGGAATGACCCAGCGGCGTGATTGAAAGAAGAAGAGAAATTGTACTGATTATGACTCTGGGTGGTGTAGCGAATCAAGAAAGAGGCGAGGGCATCACGAGCCGGGCAAGAAACAAGCAACCAACAAAAGTGAAGGACCTGGATGAATGTCTTGATGCAAAGAGAAAAGATTCTCTCTGGAGGTGGCTGATGACGAGGGGGTATCCTCGGCCGAGTCAGCAGTGTTGGCAGACATGTCTCGGCTCGCTGACTCAGCCAGGACCCCTCATCAGCCGCCACACTTTCTAGATAGCCTCTCTTTCTCTCCTTCATGCACACATTCATCAGGTCTTTTGCTTTAGCTCGTGCCCTGCCGTGTGATTCCGTTGCTCTCGCTCTTTTGATTCGCCACAGAGTGGGCGTCTGCGTCCCAACAGGTGAACTCCTATTTCTGCTACCCTTCTTATTTAGCGCTTCTTCCCTTGATCAGTCTCAACCTTCATTTCACTGGCCTTGATCTGATGCCACTTTCAATCTCAAAGGCTTGGTAATACTGAGTTGATGCGATATAGAGAGAGAATGGCTCTTATCATGTCCAATCTGTTCTACCCAACTACCCATCACCGAATAATACCCAGCCAGTAAGCCACGCCCTCACAGCTATCATGGCAAAAAGAAAAATACCAGAGTAGCTGCCATTATCACCCGACTGTGCGACTCCTACTTTGGCTCTACAGGCGAGAAATGCTCAATCGGCGGCGTATCCTCATCTCGCTCTGCAGGCGAGAAACGCTCAATCGGTGGCGCATCCGGGTTCTCGTCAACATACCCATCAGCATCGCTCTTCTCTACTCCTTCCGGCCCCGGCACCGCATCGTCATCGTCATACCCTCCCCTCACAGTGTAGTGAGGGTTCCTTTTTCCGTTCTTGAATCGCTTGATGATGCCGGGCAGGTGCTTGGCCACGACCTTCTGGCCAATATCAACGAGATCCGGCCCCCCCTGCTGTATCACGACCTTGATGCCCTCCATGATGGGCCCCCACTCTAAGCCACTGAAGGGAATCATGGGCATATCATTCTCGAGGTTATACTTTGGTGCATCCTCCAGGGCCTGCAGCGCGCAGTCAGCCATCACAGCGCGCTTCAATATTAAATCTATATCGGCATCCTGCGCGTCTGCGGGTGTCGACCTGACCCTCGGAACTCCCCCAATTACTTCAACGACATGGTCAATGGCCCTCTCGGTAGCAGCGCTTGCAATGGGATGGGCGGAATTGACGGCCCCATCAAACAGCATTGAAAGCCAACTGGCCACGGTCTCGGCGCTCTCCTTTTCGTAACCGTCTACGCGCCATGTACGACTGTTAAAGAAGACTTCGACAAAGCCTGACTTGCTCGGGTCATACGGCTTGGTCTTGGTCAGCTTCAAGTCGTCGCCACTATTCTTACCTGCCTTGACGTGCCTGGATTCCGGGAACGGGTCCACGCGCTTCTGCCAATGGTCGGCGGCCAGCCGGAAGCCAAAGTCGTTGATGATGGGCGTAACCAGGGCTCGGAATTTCGAGTTGGTGATGCTATTGAGATGCCACCCGTTCCAGATGCTAGCCATTTCATGGTGCTCTGGGAACCGGTCCCGCGATGTGTAAACGCGGAGCATGCACTGGAAGGCGGCCTCGGCGAGCTGCGCGCGCTGAAAGCAGACATCCACCGTGCCTGGGTCGGGAACGCTAAACGACACTTCCTGGTGTTTGAACACAACAGATTTGGCAAGGACTCCGATGATGCCGCCGGCAATGGTGCCGAAAAGCGTTCCGATAGGTCCACGCATCGTTCCCTCTACCGGAAGTTCTTCGCGGCCGACTTGCCAAACGAGGTATTCGATATAGTAGAAGTCGTCTTCCTCGTCTTCTGTGGTGTTTTCGCCTTTATAGTAAGTGAAATCCGATTTGGGGGGATCTACCTTTGGCGTGAAGTCGCCTAGGGGGATCGTCTTCTTTGTGCTCGGCCTGAAGCGCTTGACAAACTCGTCGTAGTTGGTGCCGTACTTCCCGCCGATGGGGTTGCCAGAGTTGAAACCGCCATTAGATCCGTTGTAGCAGTGTGTGCCAATGGCCACCATGCCCTTGTCGTCGCTGAGCAGGATGGGTGCTCCCGATTGGCCTGTACATGAGTAGAAAAGCGCGTCCGTATTAGCATTCTTCACGCCAAACCGTCATCCAGCGTTGTTTCTATAAATCCAATGAAGGGATCTCTTCTTAGAACAAACAGAAAGACAATCAGAGTCTCACCTTCGTATGTGTCGACTTTGTGCTCAATCATGTGGTTGGACTGGGCAAGATCATACCTGGCTAGACACCGCCCCTCGTACATCCAGCCGCCAATGTCTTCTTCGTTTCTCTCCGAAGACTTGTCGCCAGAGTACCCGACGACGACGATGGAGCCTGATGTTTGCGGGCTCGGCGTGCTGATGTATTTGAATAACCTCAGATTGCCCGTGAACGGCGCGTTCAACTGGATCATGGCCACGTCGTGGCGCTTGCGATCAGCGCTCTGCGAGCGCCAAGCCTCGGTGGTCACAATGTCCATCGCGTTACGTTCCTGCACGCTCGGGTCGTTGGCAAGGTCCCTCCCGCGGTAGCCGATCCAGCACTTGACTCGAAGAGCCTGGCCCCCATAGGTATCGCTGTAAACGTTATGGCCGGCAGTGACGATGAGGTCATCGCGGATCAGCCAACCGGTTCCCATAGACCAGAATTCCGTACCATTGTAACGCCAAAGACTTTGAATCTTGACAACGGCTGTAACACCGGAGTAGAGGGAAGTCAACTGTCAGCTGTTGCTTTGTCATGTCAAAGGCGCATCAAGGGGAGCGGGCTCTGCTTACAGCGATATTTGCCACCGTCTTCGAAATCTTGCACATCAACACGGGTGCGTCTGTCACTGTCCTGAATGGGGTTTCTGCCTCCAAGATGATCGTCTCGGTGCATCTTGATGACAGGCGACTCCTGCTTTAGGTCAGGTTTCAGAGACCAAGTGGCGAGACGGACGGTTGCTGATTGTGATTCTGGTGGCCTGTCCGAGATGGTTTTGCTGTTGTTGCTAAAGTCGCCGGCGCAACCGCTGGAGATCTCGTCAAAGTTTTTTTCGACCGCGATCCTGTCGTCTCGTGAGCTGATGGGGAAGCCCTGCTCAGCCGAGACCTTATCGTCATCCGTTTTGTCAAACTGGGCTGACATGTCTTCCTGAGTGCGTGGAGCTGCCAGCTCCAAATTCTTGGTGTCATTCATGAACTTGCTCATTTTGAATGTGAAAAGTATTCCAGAATATAAGAGAAGAATCAAGGCACAATAAACAAACATCAATGGCCGTGCAGGCTTCTTTTTTTTTTTTTTTTTTTCTTCACGTTTTCTTTTTCGAAGCGCTTTAGGCAATCTAGATGTTTGGTAAGGTACGCAGTAGCAAAGGTTGTTAACTCTTGTTTCGTTTTTTGGTACAGAGTCGGCATCAAAGCAAAGGGCGAAGAGTCACTCTTCTTATATAATTCTTTGTTCTCCCAGAAAGTGGCAAAAATACCTTGCCTCAAAAAGTTAACCTCCTTGTGAGACACACACACCCACAACATTTTCAGCTCGTGTAGTCTCTGCAAGTTGTTTTCAGCCGTCAGAATGAGTCAAGCCGAGACATCATGGCCACGCACTGCTTATTTTGAGCAGTTCCCGAGTGCATAATATGATGAGAAAAGACTTCATGAATATTGAGACCGATTCTGGAGTAGAAATACCGCTGACTCTCTGTGACTTCCTGCAGGCAACTCCACTGAAGCGGCGAAGCCGCAAAACTCTGAGCCACGTCCAATCAATAAAGATCGCGCATGCTATCAACAATCCGTATTACGGCATGGAGCTAGAATGTCCAAGACATATCATATTGCGTGATGGGCAATTCCGTCGGGAGATTGCTCTGCCATGGCGACGACGGCCGGAAGTACAACACCAATCCTGGCCCAATGCACCATCATGTTGATATAGATCTACCCGTCCATGTCGCGTGGGCTAAGTCTGAGGTCCAGTCTCAAAGTAAGAGAAGCACGACGTGTTTAATCCGGAGGTTGATACATCAGCTACCACCTTCGATAACTCTATAGATGTCTGTAGTTGAGGGATTCATTCTACTTATTCAGAATTAACATGTCTATTCGCTCTTAGCCCAACGTCCGAATCAAGATGAGAATAAAGGCGAGGATTTGAAAGTAACACTGTAATTATAAAGTAACGACTGAACTGCGCTATCTGGTCGGCCGAGCTTAAACTCCAGTAGAGAACTCCATACAACGACCAGAAGCAAGACTAGCCAACAGCTAGTATGCCTTTGCCAATGTCCGACAAACCAGAAGAAAACGTGCCAAGCAAAAAGAGATGCCAAAACGATGCCTAATATGATAGGCAGACAGCGACCTGCAATAAAGTACCCAAAGATTTGTGGCCAGCGCAGCAAGCTGTAGAGCTAACTCATCCGAAATAACTTCCTATTTGCCTCGCGCATCAGGATTCACAAAGCCTTTCTTTACAACTAGTTCCAGAGAGTGAATCTTGGCGGAGAAAGTCTTTGTCGTGTGGGATTCTAAACCCCACCACTCTGACACATCAGTTATATCCGCTTCCACGAGGACAGTCGAAATCAAAGAATTGAAGTAATCCGGGAGATCCGGATTGGGAAACGCAAAGTTGATATTATATGTCCAAGACGAGTTGTGATGATCAGTAGTCGAGCTGAAGTTCAAGAATCCATACGAGGACTTATCCTTCAAGTTATAGAAGGTCGTCTGTATGGTCTTATTGAGCGCCTTGATATCGTGCTGGCTCATGGGGTAGTTAAGCGCGTCGGCGAGGAAAGACACAATCTGTTCGACCATAGTCTTGACAGTTCTGTCCTGACGATCAATGGTGACGACCTTCTCTTTGTCAAAGGCGATGTCGCCGCTTGTGTTCTGGCCGAGCGATTTCGTGAAAGAACCCCAGTCGAACCTTTTCCCTTCCAAATCGCTTTTGTCATAGTTTCCGGCGTAGTTCATTACCTGAAAGCTGGTGGGAACTAGGCTAGCAGGAAGCTTGGAGAAGGTGTCAAACTTGATAGCTGTGGCGCAATGCTGTCAGAGAGGGGTTAAATCGCGGAGGTGATGTTTTGGTAGACGTACTCGCTGGGTCGGACATGGTGATAACAAATTCCAGTAAGATTGTCAGGATTGAGTTGGTGTAAAACTGTTGCGAATGAGAGCCTTGGTTGAGCAGCATGGAGGAGATCACCTTGATTTTATATTTCTAGGTCCCCTCAGAGTGGCCGACGTAGGAGGTCCAGCTCCGTTGGGCATTTCGCTGTCCCAAGCGTGGTGCAGCCACATTGAGGTCATACAGACGCATACAGTATTACCGATGTTGATGGGCGTGTGGAGGCTGCTATCTGGAAGGAGAAAGGCAGTGGTGAGTATCCTCACTCCCGCTCTCATAACGTCACGTCAAGGCCATCTCCCTTAACCCATCAATATGCGGCGTATAGTAGATATCGCACACCCATGATTCAGGGAAAGAAAAAACAGCGCATCCTGCATCTCGGGCTAGCCCTCAGCTCGCCTAGATCCTGAATTGGTTGGGAACGCTCGGGGATGGTGGCGTACCTATTGGCTACGAATAGAAGGTGCCTCTATGCTGATGATTGTCATGTAGTGGCCAGCCATACGTGGACGGCCGCAAAAAATCGAGAATCATTACTATATATGACTCGAGTCGACATGCATCACTTATTGAGTGAATTCAATGAAATCTGCAAATCTCGCAACAAGGTGGCGGGAATTCTAGATCAAGTTTGCCTATCCAATCGCAGCGCAGTGGTGAACCTGCCAAGCGATGCTCCTGCACCGCCACACACACACACACACACACACACACACAAGGCATGTCTCGAAAAAGGGCTGACTGCATGAGACGTGAAAAACTTTTTTTCTACTTCTGCGCGGAAAGTCAGAAATCATGTTCCTTAGGACAAGACGCTGCTCATGAGTGAAGACGTGGCTTTTGACGGCGCAAAGGAGCGCAGAAGACGACAAAATCGACTTAGCCAGCAGACTCGTCGTTAGTATCTTACATTTCCCCGCCGCTTTTTGCACAGCATCTGACGTTTGCCCTTGCATGCAGGAAAACGGCTGGCCATTCTAGCACAGGCCAAAGGTCCAGCGCGTAAATGGATCATATACTCGGCAGCGCTCGACGAGAACGAAAAGCATGATAAAGGGGAATCACCGCCCTCTATCGAGAAATGGTTATTTTGCCAGTCAACCGGGCCAGAGCGGTCGCAGTATATCAAGCGCCTTCAAGACGCTGTGACGCGTGACTCGACGCAACCGTCTTTCGATGCCCAACTTTTGACCAATGTGACGCAGTTCAACATCATCAAGGCCATGGCCAAGAATGCTGCATACTTTGGGTTCACACTCGAGCTGCTATGCGAGGACATGATCTCGCCCTTCAACGCCTCCGGTCCGGCCACTTCTGCATCTGGTGATTTGCCACCAAGTCTTGCGCCCACGGCAGTCCAGAAACAGATAGCGCATCATCCCTGGATCGACATTTGTCCCATTCCATCACTTCGCAACGCCATTCTTCTCAACACTGGCACGTATGACGAAGACGAGCTGTGCAATGACTTGTTTACGGGGTCCGGGAGCGACAGCGAGCACCAGGTCGGCCTGGTTATCTGGGGCGAGTCTTGGGACCCAGCGGCGTACGAGCTTTCTGAAGTTTTTGCGCTCAAATGGCAGAGACTTTTGAGGACGTCGGCGGATGTCATGTCGTCGACAAATTATTGGCGCTCGAGGAGGGGCCAGGATCCAATACGGCTTCAAATGGAGCCGGCCTAGGGCTATTGTCAGAGACTATTTCGTTTCCATTATGAATATGCGGTCGCTTCTTTTTAGTTGTGCTACTTACAGTGTAGTTGGCATTATTGAGGTTCATTTGGTTGCTGTAAACAGCCGAGCTGGCTATGACGATGCAGAAAGCGCCCGGTTCAGCTGCCTCAGTCTGCAAAATAGCCAGTCTTGCAGTCAGAAAATTGGCAATGCATTTGACAACAAGCTGCTACCCAACCTCGTGCCCAGTGTTGCTGTACAGAAGCCACACCAGACTTGCGAGGCAGACAAGATGGTCGACACTGAACACATCGGACAGGCTGGCAGCAGCTTGCTACGATCGCTCTGACGAGATCGACTCTGATGTAGCGAATCGTAACTCTAAGGCTCTGTGCATTGATTCAGGAAGTGATTTGGCTCGACTCGCGGCTTGACTCCAGCTGAAGGAGCAGGGCCGGCAGGCGCGTGCACTGAGCTGCACAGCTAGCTCGCCAGCAGTAGAGCGGCAAATGACGCTTGGTGGTGAATCGTTCCTGGGCTCGAAATAAAAGAGATTATTCCAACATTGCTTCACGAAGAAACATGCAGAGTGAGGATGAAAATAAAACGACACAATACTGAAGCAAGAGGATCCGGTCCCTATCCTACACCCCAAGTAATTCCTGTTTGTCTGCCTTTCACCTGAGCCCTTAGATGGGACAAGGTTCGGAATCGGAATTTCCAATCCAAAAGAAGCTAGTTTCTTGTCATCTTTGCCAAGCTTTTCAGCGGTTCCTGCGCTGCATTCTCGATATGGTTAGTTTCCTGTCATCCGCAGACGCCACTTTGCGGGCACCCGCGGAGCCGAGTCCGATGCTCTCCCACCTACACCGGGCGCAGCTCAACCGCGCTGAACATGAGAAGTTTTTTTTATTGAAAAAAAAAAAAAGAATAAAAAAAATCATTGAAATATCGATAGTACGATCTTCATACGCATGTAACAGTAAGCTGACTGATAAGTTTTTGTTCGGTCATCTCCGTGCAATGAAACTGCCTCACGCTCCGTGGTCTTTTCCCTTGGTTCCCACGGCAGACGTAAAAGGTCCCAAAACAGCAAGAGGAGTTTATAGACGAGATACCTTGTCAAGCGTAGTTCTTTAATATGTACAAATATGGTTAGCAATCTTCATCCAAGTAGCATGGCCTCTCTCTCTCCGCAGAAATACCTCAGCTCACCCATACCTGGGCACATGGTTAAATATGGTTATTTGGGGAGCCGTAACCATAACCACGAATAACCATCAAACTCAGAACCATAACTGGTTATAAACACAAAACCATAATATAACCAAAACA
>JARJPL010000116.1:0-15318 GCA_030782805.1 Aschersonia sp. MBC 622
AGCCTATAGTTATAGATGATTAATTAAGAATTCTTTCTCTTTTTTATGTCTGTAGCTTAGTTACATCTTATTATTAAAAACCCTCGTTTCTTTACGTCTACATTCACGCGTTGGCCCGATTGAGGCTGGCCTCCACGCCGTTGGCAGACGCGACTGTCAGCGTCAGCGACTCAATCCACGGTGACGGATCCGTGGTCTTGATGGTCTCGAACTCTTGGGCAAAGCGGATGATGACGTAAAGCGCCTCAGTTAACGCGTACTGCTGGCCAAGACAGATGCGAGGCCCACCGTTGAAAGGCAGGTATTCCTGTCACATTTGTTAGCGTGATCATGGGGGCGGGTGGCTTGGGTTAAGGCAAATTTCTTTTTCTGGAACGTGGCACTTACCCATGAGAATCTCTGCGATTCCCACCTCTCCGGCCGAAACTCCGCAGCATCCGGGCCGAATAGGTCCGTTCGCCGATGCATCGCGTACACGGTGTAGATGATGGTGCAGCCCTTGGGAATAAAGATGGGCATGTCACCATTGGGTCCGCCGCCACGGGGGAGAACAGTGTCGCGAATAGCCATCCTGGTGTTGTTGGGCACCGGTGGGTAGAGGCGGAGAACTATGAAATCCGTTAGAACATGGCAAGGGAGTGCAAACAAGGGATAGAGTAGACTTGCCTTCGTTGACGACGTACTTGATGTACTTCATGTTGCGAAGCTCCTCATAGACGGGGATTTTCCCTTCCAACAGGGAGACCTCATCGCGGATCTTTTTCCACACATCAGGACGTCTGCTGAGCACATGGAAAGCGCTGCTGAGAAGGCTGGCCGTGGTGTCGCGGCCTGCAATGAGAATGTTGAGAAGCTCGTCGCGGATCTTTTCCTTGTCCTCCGTCGCCTTGGCGAGCTCCTTCAGGAAGAAGCTGCGGTCGTCGGCGCCGACCATGCCGTCGCTGCCGTGCTTGCGGATGACCATGGCGTCGTCGACAAAGTTGTCGACGTAAGCGCGGCACGTCCTGTATGCGGCCAGCGCGGCTGGGTCGGCGCGGCGCAGGCTCCTCCAGGGGCCGAGGCGGAACTGCAGGGCCATGTCGTCGAGCGCGACCTTAAAGGCCTCGCCAAACTGCTGATCGCGCGCGGTGCCCTGGGTGAGGGTGTGCGTCGAGTGCCCGAAGAGGAACTCGGTTGCCGAGTCTATTGTAAAGCGCAGGAACAGCTCCTGCAGGTCAATCGGGGCGCCGTCGCGGGGAATGAGGGCGAGCAGCTGTCGCAGGTGCGCCTCGAGCATGGCCAGGTCGGCGAGCTGGTTCTTGACAAAATTGGGCCGCAGCATGGCGCGCGAGTGCGACCACTGCTCGCCGTCGGAGACGAAGATGCCGCGGCCCAGCAGCGGGCCCATGATAGGCGTGCGATTGCCGAGCGAGAAGTCCTTGAACTGAGTCGACAGGATGGCCTTGACGTTCTCGGGCTCGCAGGTGAGGATGCCGCGGCGGTGGAACACGCGCACGCCGTACGTGTTGCCCAGTGACTTGTACCGCTTCACCAGCGTGTCAAGGTAGGTGTGCTGCCGAAAGGTGCGCACATTCTCGAACACAAAGTCGAGGCCAAAGATGGGATCGCGTCCGACGAACTGAGGCGGCGCCGCGCAGCCGTTGTCGGCAAAGGCCTTGCGCCGCTTGGCATGCGAGAGGACGTAGCGGATGATGACGAGACCGGCGAGGGCGCCGGCAAAAACAAGCGTCAGGCACTTCGAGAGGCCTTCGAAGCCGTATGATGCGGCAGATTGGGGTAAAGAGACTGCCATTGCGAGTCTGCTTTGCCTTGTGTTGGTGTGGTGCTCGCGGCTTGGACTAGACACTTTTAGTGAGAATGGTCAGCTCCCTATACGAGGGGCCAACCCCTCAGAAATAGTTGATCTCTCCATCTCGTTTAGGGTATCCCGGACGAAACCAACAGAGTGGATTCTTCGGATGGCCAAATGTACAATGTTTCCCCATTTTCAAAGCACATGCGTCGTTACGAAGCATCGCCGAATCAGGCCGGCGTTGGGCCCGCTGACGCCGAACCAGCGGTCGATGTGGGGCCGGTGTTGGGTAGCCCGACATAGGCAGAACCTTGGAGAGATTACTCAAAGACCAATCCATGTGGCTAGAAGCAATTTGCAGATTCGTCTCAACGGATCAGCCGCAGTTTTGTCCCCGACTGCATGCTTCATATTGTACGAGGTTCCGTCGACAGTCGCGTGGGCTGGCTCCGTTGAAGGACCAGCTGAAGGCTGCCGTCACATTTGTCACGATCCTTGCTCGTAAGCCGATATCCTCTGCAAAATAGAGCGTGTAAATGGCGGAAAGCCTACACAGTCCCGTAGCTGGCTCCGTATTCTGCCTCCAAATCGGCAGCTGAGGACCGCATGGCAAGCTGGACCACAGCATCCAAGGCCAACCACACAGACAGTCGCCAGCTTGACCCGCGCGTAAGCCAATCGGAAATCGCATGCACCACAAAGAATAGAAGCTAATTCTGCGATGATCCAGGGGGGAAAATATGCAGCCACGTTGACGTTGCCATTGCCGATGCCATTGCCGTTGCCATTGCCGTTGGCAGTGACAGGCTGCCGGCAATACGCGAGGGTAGTCGAGAATAGTTTCCTAAAAGAGGCAGGATATGAGATGCAGGCCAACCGGCGAGACAACTATCAAATGTCTCTGATATAGCTATGCATACAGAAGTTGATAGTCAATTTCACGTGGCTACAGACAAGAAGTTATTTGACAGCTTTATCAGTCAACATGCAATGAAACCGCAGGCGGCCAGGAGTAACCATCATGGTATGCACAATTACACCAATCAACCTTGGTACCAGTCTTATTGGCAGTTCTTTTTATGCATCATAAGATTGATCAAGAACCATAGATTCGGGATAGAATGAGTCAAAGAACATGTGGGTATTGTCAACGTCGCATGCTCCGCCGACATGCCCGTCCGCCTGCAGCCTCTTCTGGCGAATTTCACAACCCCGAACAAAACGAGCCAGAGCATTTCTTCACGCCGAAGGGCTCCAGGCTGTGTTACGAAGGTAATCCGAGTGGCGCAACCGGTTATGGGGCTGAAGGATGCATCCGCAGCGCATCATTCTGCCCGTCTGGTAGACGCCGCAGACCAGCCTCGCCGACAACATTCGCTCGCGTGTCACGTCTGCTCTTTGTCGGTAGCTAAAGGTCTAGGAAAAAATGTTATTTACGTAGACTGAGTACTCTTCTTGGGAATTTGAAAAAAAAAAACAAAAACAAAAAAGCCGTGCATTACTCTCTCACCGTTCTCCGTCGCGAGCTCATCCGCCACATAGATAGTATTCACGATGGCTTACGTCCATCCCCCCTCTGAACCGATCGCTATCATCGGCATTGGATGTCGCTTCCCAGGAAACTCGACCTCTCCGTCTAAGCTGTGGTCGCTTCTCAGCGACCCGTCCGATCTTTCCAAGTACGCTTCCCCCACAAAGTTCAACATCCATGGCTTCTTCCATCCCGACGGTGAACACCATGGCACCACAAACGCACGAAAGGCATATTGGCTTGAGCAAGACCACCGCCTGTTCGATGCGTCCTTTTTCAACATTACACCCAAAGAAGCGGAGGCGATTGACCCACAAGGCAAAATCCTGCTGGAGACTGTCTACGAGGCAATCGACTCGGCCGGCCTCTCCATGCAGAAATGCGCAGGCCAAGACATCTCCGTGTTTGTCGGCACCATGACGGCAGACTACGACCTACTCACCGGCAAGGACGAGCTGACATTCAGTCAGTATTGCGCCACCGGTACGTCCAGAGCAATCATTTCCAACCGACTATCATACTTTTTCAACTGGACCGGCCCTTCTATGACAATTGACACGGCCTGCTCCTCTAGTCTGGTGGCCATGCACCAGGCCGTCCAGAGCCTCCGTAGCGGCGAGTGCACCATGTCGTGCGTCGCGGGAGCCAACGTCATGCTCGGGCCGGAGCTGTTCATCGGCGAGTCCAACCTTCACATGCTGTCGCCTGATGGCAAGTCCCAGATGTGGGACAAGGGTGCCAACGGCTATGCCCGCGGCGAGGGTGTCGGCGCAATCATGCTCAAGACGCTTTCCCAGGCGCTCAAGGATGGGGATCACATCGACTGCATCATCAGAGAGACCGGAGTGAACTCGGATGGCCGAACCAAAGGCATCACGATGCCCAGCCCTGCAGCCCAGGCGGCACTCATCCAAGAGACATACTTACGATCAGGCCTGGATCCGCGAAATCCCCTTCATAGGTGCCAGTACTTTGAGGCACACGGCACCGGCACCCAGGCGGGAGACCCCAGTGAGGCCGAGGCCATCTACACTGCCTTCTTCGGCGAGCCTGACTCCAAGGAACAGAGATACGATGAGCATGACCAGGTCATTGTCGGCTCCATCAAAACAGTCATCGGACACACTGAAGGTGCTGCGGGCGTGGCTGGCGTGATCAAGGCCACTCTTGCGCTCCAAAACAAGCAGATCCCCCCCAACCAGCACCTCAGGACGCTGAACCCGAAGCTGACTCAGTTCACCTCGAGGCTTCAAGTCCCTACAGTTCTCACGCCGTGGCCGACACCTCCAAAGGGCCACCCTGCGCGCGCCAGCGTCAACTCTTTTGGCTTTGGCGGCACCAACAGCCACGCCATCTTAGAGCGGTATGAGCCGGAGATCCAAGGCAGCGGCTCTGTCGCCTTGTGGTCGCATGGCCAGGGCAACACGCAGTCCTCGGCCATTCCCATGCTGCTGTCGGCCAACTCGGACAAGGCGCTCGTTCGAATGGTTGAAAAGTATGCAGACTACCTCAAGGCAACGCCAAAGGCATCCATCAGGGACTTGGCATGGACGCTAGCTTGCCGCCGTACGACGCTGCCACACAACATCGCTTTCCCTGCCGCGGACAGGGAGACGCTCATCCAAAGTCTGGACGAGAAGCTCGCAGTCACCAAAGCCAATCCCTCGTCCGAGTTTGGAACCCGGTCAAAGATCGCCGGTCGATCCGGCCGCATCCTCGGCATTTTCACCGGCCAGGGAGCCCAGTGGCCGCAGATGGGTAGATCCCTGATCCGCACGTCGCCTCTTTTTCGCCGGGTGATTCACGGCCTCGACCAAGTGCTGCGCAGCTGCCGCAACCCACCCTCGTGGTCCGTCGAAGAGGAGCTGCTCTCGCCGCCCTCGGTCTCGCGCCTTGGCGAAGCAGCTCTGTCGCAGCCGCTCTGCACCGCGATCCAGGTTGCGCTGGTCGAGCTGCTCAAGGAGAGCGGCGTCACCTTCTCCGCCGTCGTTGGACACTCCTCTGGTGAGATTGGCGCCGCCTACACCGCCGGCGTCGTCTCGGCCAGGGACGCCATCCTGATCGCATACTACCGAGGCTTCTACGCCAAGCTCGCGGGCGGCCGCGCCGGAGCGGAGGGTGGCATGATGGCCGTGGGCATGGGAGTCCTGGATGCGCTCGACCTCTGCGAGCAGAAGGAGTTCAAGGACCGCATGTACATTGCCGCCAGCAACGCGCCCGCCAGCGTCACTCTCAGCGGTGACCTCGAGGCGATCGAACTGGCAAAGTCTCAGCTCGATGAGCAGAAGAAGTTTGCCCGCCTGCTCAAGGTCGACACGGCGTATCACTCTCACCACATGGACCGCTGTGCGTCGCTGTATGTCCAGGCGCTGGCGTCCTACAACATCAAGATCAACGAGCCCCGAAGTAACTGCGTGTGGGTGTCCAGCGTCTACGGACTCGCCGGCCAGCCTGCCACCATTGAGCTCAGGGGGCGCTACTGGAGAGACAACATGGTACAGCCGGTGCTGTTCTGTGAAGCGCTCACACGGGCCCTCATTGAGCAGCCGCCCTTTGACCTGGCCATCGAGGTTGGCCCTCATCCCGCTCTGAAAGGCCCGGCGACGCAGACCATGCAGGAAGCCATCGCAAAGGTCATTCCGTATACGGGTGTACTAGGAAGAGGCAAGGACGATGTGCACACGTTCTCGGACGGGCTCAGTCTCATCTGGAGCACTATTGGTGCCGGTTGCGTTAGATGGGACAGCTTTGCCAATGCAGTTGGTAGCGACGTCACAAAGTGCGTAGTACAGAAGAACCTACCTTCCTACCCGTGGGAGTACCCGCAGGCACACTTCCGGCAGCCTCGCATGGCAAGGCAGTATCTGCAAAGGACTGCTCCGCCGCACGAGCTGCTGGGTGTTCGGACTCTTGACGACTCCGACTCTGAGTATCGCTGGAGAAATTTGCTCAAGCCTAACTCGCCGCCGTGGCTGAAGGACCATCGGTTCCAGGGACAGATAATCGTTCCAGCTGCCGCCTACTGCGTCATGGCTCTGGAGGCCGCGTCCGCCGTCTTTCCCGAGGCCATCACGGGGCTCATTGAGATCCAGGACTTGATCATCCGAGCCGGTATCAACATGGGAGACGACTCGCAGGGTGTAGAAGCCCTGTTCTCTCTGAAGCGCGAGCACTCCGCTGACGGCACTGTCAGGGCTCTCTTCTGTCTCGACTGGGCGCCGGTTGACGGCGACATGAGCATGAAGAACGCCATTACGGGTAGAATCGTCTTGTACCCTCAAGATGGTTCTGCCGACGCGCTGCCGACGCGCTCGGTTCAGAGGCCGAGCTTGCACAATGTCAACCTGGACGACTTTTACTCGTCCATGAAGGCCATTGGTCTCGGCTACACGGGCCCCTTCCGAGCCCTGGTGGCTCTCGAGCGCCGCTCTGCTTTTGCTGGCGGAAAGCTGCAGAAGCCGCATCCAGATGACACGTGCGAGCTGCCTGTTCGACCTGCGCTTTTGGATGCGTGCTTCCAGGCTGCCTTTGCCGCCTTTGCGGCACCGGGTGATGGGTAAGTCGCGCAGTTCGCTTCCCAGGCGGCAATTGCTAACATGGTTAATGCAATAGAGCACTTTGGACCTCTTTCCTCCCTCAGAGCATCCACAGACTGCGATTCAACCCCAATCTCTGCAAGGCTGACCCAGCCGTCGAGCATATCGTTGACGTGGATGCCGCGATCACGCAGTTCACGCCAACGACGCCCAGAACCCCGGCCAACTTTTCCGGCGACATTGCAGTCTACAACAGCAGCGGGCAGATGGAGATGCAGATTGAGTGCATCACGGTCGCCTCGTTTGCCGCCGCCGCGCCCGCAGATGACCGCCAGCTTTTCCTGCAGACGGTCTGGGCAACTGACCCGTGGAGCGAGCTTCTGCAGGCAGAGCCGGCCTCTGCCGGTGACGTGGATGGCGAGCTCGTCTCACAGTGCAACAGGGTGTCTGACTTTTACGTCCCGTCGCTTTCAGGAGAGGTTGTCGACACTCATGAGACCATTAGCAGCCTCGTCGCGTCGTCTGCCTACAGATCTTATTTGGAGCTCCTCCAGGGGTGTGGTCGCTACCTCCCGTCTCTGATGCCCGGTTTGGCCAAGGAGATTGTTCAGGACTGCCAAGAGATTCAAAGCCTTCGCAACCAGTTGAAGCAGACCGTGGGCCAGATTACGCACCGACACCCCCGACTCAAAGTCCTTGAGCTGAATCTTGGGCGAAACAGCTCGGTCACTGACTGCATCTCCGAGTCTTTGGCGCCGTCCTTTGTCTCATACACCCATATTCACGATGAGCAATCGTCTTCTCCTATATACAAGTCCGGTGTGCTCAAGTCGCAGGCGCAGAAAGTCAGTGTCAAGATGGTATCCAGCGAGGATGAGCTGAAAGAACAAGTCTTTGGCGGTCCTCTGTATGATGTTGTCATCATTTCAGGAGCAGGCGGCGCAGGTCAGGTGTTTGGGGAGCAGATGTACGCTGAGCTTCGCGCGGCCATGTCTCCTGGAGGATATCTGATCACTATACAGTCTGAGGGATCCATCCTCCAAGAGCGACTTCTTCAGTGTTTCTCGACCGCGGCGAACCAGCTGGCGGAGAAGCAAGATACTAAACCCAAGGAGAACAACCTTCAAGCCGCTGGCTTCACGGAGCCGCTGGCAACGTTCTTCACGCCACGAAGCAAGTTTTCGCTCTCTGTCAAAATGGCCGCCACCGAGCTTACTGAAGCGCTCAAGGCACCGCTGTCCGCTCCGGGTCTTTTTTCCATCTCCGGACCGGTGCTGATACTCGGTGGACAGCGAGCTGAGACGAAGACAATCAGCTTGAAGCTGCGCACTGTGCTCGAGCAATCCAACTCCGATGTCATCCTCGCGCCTTCGTTCCATGACATCAATCTCTCTGACGTGGACGGAATCCGGGCTGCCATCATCCTCGCTGATCTGGACGAGTCCATCATTGCGCACATGGATGACCAGAGACTGGCGACACTGCAGCGTATCTTTGCGCCTAATCGGCAGGTTCTGTGGCTGACAACCGGATCTCGCGAGGACAATCCTTACCACACAGCTTCCGTCGGCCTGTGCCGATGCCTCAGGGCCGAGACGCCTCAGCTGCAGCTGCAGCTCCTGGACGTTGACGACATCAGCGACGCAGAAAACTTCGTGGCGGAGGCATTCCTTCGCTTCAGCCTCGGAGCCAGCATCGAGGCCTCGGAGCACCTGTGGACCACTGAGACTGAGATTGCGATAGAGAGTGGAAAGTTGCTAATCCCCCGCGTGATGTCTCTGGAAGGCATGAACGACAGATACAATGCTGTGCGCCGAGTAATTGTCCAGGAAAAGAACGTGTCTGAGTCTGCGGTCGAGCTCGTGGCCGAAAATGAAGCCCTTGGCGTTGCTTATTGCGCCAAGGACGTGCCAAAGACGGTCGCTAAGGACGACGAGATTGTGGTGCGGATGATGCACTCGACTGCATGGGCTTTCCAGACCGAGATCACCAGCCCTCTGTTTTTCGGTGTTGGTATCTCTTCGACGGGACAGAATATGATTGTTGCTGCGTCGTCGAATGCCTCGCTCGTCACCATCCCTGCCACACATGCCTGGAATCTGCCCAAGGATTGGCCTCCGGGTCCTTCGGGGCTCGGTCTTCTCGTGAGGTACCTGGTTGCCAGCGCGATCGTCCAAGATGCTCAAGACGGCGCGATGCTGTTCCACGAAGCTGACTCCATCTTTGCGGACATCATGACTGCTGTCAACGCGGGCTGCCGGAAGTTGCACTTCACCACCAACGTCCACCAGCGAGCGGCGGGGGATGACCGCTTCCTGTTCCTCCACCCGCGATCGATGAAGCATTCTACCAGACTTTTGATCCCCACGGGCATTCAGACTTTTGTCGACTTCTCAGCGGAAAAGGCTTCTTTCATGGACAGTCTGCCAAAGTCTGCAGTGCGCATCAAGCCAACCGCTCAACTGGCTCACCTCGCAGGCCACGACAGCGACATGAACATCCACAGCTTGCCTGATATCATCTCTCGCGCGGCTTATGCTGTTGCAAATCTCAAGAAGTCTCATGAGGTGGAAACAGCAGTTTCGATCGGCTGCCTGTTGGAAGCTAGGGAGCAAAGCATTTTCACTGTCGTTGATTGGGTCAGCAACCCAGTTATTAGCCAGCGAATCCAGCCCATCAAGCCCAGCACTCTGCTGTCCAGCTCAAATACGTACCTCATGGTCGGCCTGACTGGTGAACTTGGCCAGAGTCTTTGCAAATTAATGATTACGCACGGCGCCCGTTACATTGTCGTTGTCAGCCGGTGAGTATACAGAATCTTGCGAAACCCCGAGCGATAACACTGACACTCTGTGCAGGAACCCGGACAAGTCGCCCGCTTGGAAGGTTGAGCTGGAAGCTATGGGTGCTACTGTGCACATCATGGCCCTAGACGCCACTCAGCTCGATCATGTCCGCCAACTCAAGGCCGAGATCGAAAAGACTTTGCCCCCGATTAAAGGCGTCGCCAACGGTGCCATGGTGCTCAACGACAGACTGTTCACAGATATGACACTTCGACAGTTCCAGACCGTCCTAGGACCCAAAATCACGGGCTCTCGCAACCTGGACTTGGTGTTTGGCGAGACGTCGCTTGACTTTTTCATCATGTTTTCATCACTGACTGCCGTCGCAGGAAACAAGGGACAGTCCAACTACGCTGCGGCTAACATGGTAAGCTCGCTTTTGAGTGACAATGACAGGAGTGCACTAACACATCTTCAGTACATGGCTGGTCTTGCCGCCCAGCGACGTAAGCGCGGCCTGGTGGCATCGGTCATTGACATTGGTATGGTTTATGGCATCGGCTACATCAATCGCATCGACGGCGGTGAGATCTACAGCAACCTCAAGAAGCAGGGCTACCTCTCCATCTCGGAGCAAGACATGCACACGATGTTTATTGAGGCCATTGCGGCTGGCAAGACCTCGTCCGGAACGACCCCAGAGCTCATTACCGGCCTCCAGCGATTTAATCTGATGGACGAGAAGCCGCTCCACTGGCACTCTGATCCTCGCTTCTCGCACCACACAGTCTTTTCTGATGCCCTCACCCATACCGAGTCCCCTGGGTTGGCGCAGACGATCAAGGACTTGATCAGAGAGAGCAGCAGCGTCGAAGCAGTTGCGGAGACGATTTCAGTCAGCTTCGCCGCGCAGATGGAGTTGATGCTGCAGCTGAAGCCTGGAAGTGCAAACAGGGAGTCTCCCATCATTGACCTCGGCGTTGATTCCCTCGTGGCTGTCGAAGTCCGCTCCTGGTTCCTCAAGGAAGTCGGCAAGGACATGCCCGTACTTAAGGTCCTAGGAGGGTCCTCCATCGCTGGACGTGCGTATACCCCAGATATTTCTGTGAGCTCCGTGTACTAATGAGATTGCAGTTTCGGAAGAGGTCGCAGTCCAGATCTGGGAAGAGAGAGCTGCTGTCGCACCCACGCCCGCGAAGCCGGTTGACGACTCCGGCACCGACGTCCAGTCCATCCACGGCAGCTCCACGGAGCCTTCGTCGGCCAGCGAGAGCAAGTACTACGGCTCCTCGTCCGCTTCAGAGACGTCGGGCGTTGAAGTGAACGACATCTTTGACGGCTCCTTTGACCAGGTTGCGCCCATGTCGTACGGCCAGGCGCGCATGTGGTTCCCCTACCTACTGCTCTCGGACAAAACGACCTACAACTGCACCACTTCCTACCATCTCAGAGGGAGTCTCGACGTCCCGCGCTTCGAGAGGGCGATTCATCTAGTCACCCGCCGCAACGAGAGCCTTCGAAGCTCCTTCTTCACCGACCAGTCCAGCAGCGAGCCGATGATTGCCATCTCTCGCAGCTCGCCATTTTCTCTGCGCAAGATTGCGCCGTCTAATGACACCGAAGACGTCAAGGTCGAGACTGAGCGCCTCGCGCAGCACATCTTTGACCTTCAGAGAGGTGATGTATTCAGGGCCACCCTGCTGACCCACGACGACAGTTACCACACCGTCATCTTTGGTTACCATCACATCCTGATCGACGGCGTCAGCTGGCAGCTCTTCCTTCAGGACCTGGAGCGCTGCTACACCCAGCCGGAGAAGCAGCTCCCCATGACCAACGACTTTGTCGACTTTGCCGTGCAGCAGCGCGGAGATCTGGAGACGTCAGCCGTGGCCGCCAAGAGGGACTTTTGGAAGACGGAGTTTGCGACGCTGCCCTCCGCTATCCCGCTGTTCCCCTTTGCCAAGGTCGCCGGACGCAAGGCGCTCGACCAATATGAGATCACCGAATACTTCTTCGAGCTTGATCGCTCCCTGGTCGCGCAGGTCAAGGCGGCCAGCACCGAGAACAAGGCGACGCCATTCCACTTTTACCTGTCTGTCTTTCGGGTAATGCTTCAGAGGACGCTCGGAATCAAGGAGCTGTGCATTGGTATCACGGACTCCAACCGCACCGATCCGTCCTTCATGGAGACGATTGGTCTCTTGCTGGATACCCTGCCTCTGTGGCTCAAGTCTGCCGACAACGAGACCTTCAGCGAGAGCCTCGCCAACACGCGAAACGCAGTCTACAGCGCGCTCGGCAACTCTGGCGTGCCCCTCGATGTCATCCTGGACGATATTGGCGCCGAGACGTCCGCCACCGAGCTGCCGCTGTTCCAGGTCCTCGTCAACTACCGCATGGGTGCCATCAGGCAAAAGTCCATCGGCGACGTGCAGCTCGACTACCTCTCCTACGACGACGCCAAGCATCCCTTTGACTTTATTCTCACCATTGACGAGGACGAAGGGCGCGGCGGTCTGACCCTGTCCATGCAAAACTACCTGTACGGCAAGTCGGGTGCCGACATCTTTATGGAGACGTACATTTACCTTCTAAAGGCATTTGCGGCCAACTTGTCGCTTCAGACGACGCAGCCTGACATTTATGTGCCAGAACTCAAGGCGCAGGCCATCACGCTCGGGACTGGATCGGCCCTTTCTGAGGGCTGGAAGCCTACGCTCGCGCACCAGGTGGATGAAATGATCAACCGCCATCCAACAGACCTTGCCCTGCAGAGTGACAACGTGGAGTACAGCTACAAGCAAATGTCGTCTCGCATATACAACATCGCTTCAAGCCTCGTCGAGGCTGGTGTAGTCAAGGGTTCTCGAGTTGCCGTGTTCTGCGAGCAGTCACCCGACACTGTATCAGCGCTGCTTGCCATTATGCGCACTGGCTCCGTCTACATTCCTTGTGACGTCCGCAACTCTGACGAAAGACTTTCGGATATTATTGCCGAGTCGCAGGCTAACTTTGTGTTTTATGATTCGACCACGGCCGGCAGGCTGTCTCACCTCAAGCTAGATGCAGTCCAGAAGAGCATCAACCTGACCAGTCTCCCGCTTGCTCCGGTGGTTTCTGTGGAAAACCGCGCCGTTGAATCTGATTTGGCCTTTATCATGTTCACCAGCGGCTCGACCGGTAAGCCAAAGGGCATCCAGATCACGCATGAGAACTTCTTGACGCACGTCTCCGCTGCGACCACGCGCATGGGGCTGGGACGCGAGGCCATTTTGCAGCAGAGCGCCCTGGGCTACGATGCATCGTTGGCGCAGATCTTTTACGCTCTCGGCAACGGTGGTCGTCTGATCATCTCCAGCAATCGCCATGAGCTTCGCGACATTGCCTCCGTCATCCGTGACAAGCGAGTGACGTTTACCCTCATGGCGCCGTCAGAGTATTCAGTCCTCTTGGAGTACGGAAAGGACATTCTGTCTCACTGCCGAGACTGGAGGGTTGTGATGTGCGGTGGTGAAGCTTTCCCTCCTCACCTCCGGCACTCGTTCGAGGCTCTTCGCATTGACGAGCTTAAAATCTTCAACGCTTACGGTAGGTGGCTGACAATTGGGTACAGTGTTGTAATAGACGCTGACATGTGACTAGGACCAACCGAGATTTCGGTCGCTTCCAACATCGGGCCTGTGCCGTACAGGAACATTGACTCCAACGACAACAGAAAGATTCCCATCGGCCCGGCACTTCCCGGATACAATGTAGCCTTGGTGGACGAGACTGCTCAGCCTGTGCCTCTGGGCTGGGCTGGACAGATTGCCGTCCGTGGAGCTGCGGTAAGCTCGGGATACATCAACAACGCCGCCCTCAACAAGGCCAAGTTCCTGCATGGCAAAGACGGTGAACAGCCTTACATGACATACCTGACTGGAGACATGGGCCGCATGCTTCCAGATGGCTCTCTGGTGTACCTTGGACGCATGGAGGCGGATTCGCAGGTCAAGCTCCGAGGAATCCGCATCGAATTAAATGATATTGCGCAGAGCATCATGGCAACCTCGGACGGCATCATTGCAAACGCTGCTGTCGGAGCGCGCGGTGCTGAGAGCGACGCTTTCCTGGTTGCTTACGTGGTATTTGCAGCTGGCAAGGAGCCCAAGAGCTCTGGCAGGTATCTCAGCAATCTTCTTCGCAGCCTGCCTCTGCCTGTCTACATGCAGCCGGCTCAGGCGCTGCCCATGGACGCGCTCCCAATGACCATCAGCGGCAAGCTTGACATGAGAAAGCTGAATAGCCTCCCGCTACCCGAACCAGTGCAGGAGCTTGAAAGTGCGGGCGCAATGACTGATGTTGAGCAGCGCCTCAAGCGTGTGTGGGAAGACGTCCTCGGTCACTCGGGCATCCGCATCACAAAGGATGCCAACTTCTTCTCGTCTGGCGGCAACTCTCTGTTGCTCATCAAGCTGCAGGCCGGCATCATCAAGGAGTTTGGCGTTCACGTCCCCCTGCCCAAGCTTTTCCGCGAGAGCAGCCTGGAGAATTTGGCTGTCCGACTCGACCGACCCGCCACTCCTGCTGCAGAGCCCGTCAAGACCAACGTTGCCAGAACCGCGCCGGCAACCATTCCTGTGAACTGGGGGGACGAGACAGCAATTGGGCATCACGTCCGTGACGCGAACAGAATGCCCGGGCGCAGTCCGCTGCGCCGCCACCCCCTTACCGTCATCCTCACAGGCGCCACGGGGTTCCTCGGCCGGAGCATCGTCCAGGAGCTGCAGAGGCGCGACGACGTCCTCCAGATCCACTGCGTCGCCGTGCGCGACACACTGTCCGGGACGTCGCGCGACATGGAGCGCGACAGCAATAAGGTGATCCTCCACGCCGGCGACCTTTCGCTCCCCTACCTCGGCATGATGGAGGACGAGGCTCGGCTACTCTTCGAGGAGGCCGACGCCATCATCCACAACGGCGCCGACGTCTCCTTCCTCAAGACATACCAGTCCCTACGCGCCGCCAACGTCGAGTCCACCAAGGAGCTCGTTCGCCTGTCCGTCCACCGCGCCGTGCCCTTCCACTTTGTCTCGACCGCTGGCGTCGGGCTCGTCGCCGCGGGTCAGGACCTCATCCGCGAGGCCTCGGTGCGCGCGCACACCCCGCGCCTCGACAAGGTCGACGGCTACATCGCATCCAAGTGGGCGAGCGAAGCGTACCTGGAAAACGTGCAGCGGCACAGCGGCCTCGCCGTACACGTGTACCGCCCGTCCAACATCACCGGCGCGGGAGCCCCCGCGCTCGACATCATGCACAACGTGCTCGACTTCTCGCGCCGAATCCGGGCCATCCCGGACCTGAGCGGGTGGAGGGGCTACCTGGACTTCATCAGCGTGCAGACGGCGGCGTCGCGCCTGGTGGACTCGGTGGTGGCGACCGGCAAGGCGACCGCCGGCGCTACTGGGTCGCAAGCGGCCGGCGCGGAGTTTACGCATCTCTCTGGAGAGGAGGTCATTGCAGTGGCAGAGGCAAAGGCGCACATGGAAAAGGGATCGGGATATCGCTTTCGCGTCTTGTCCATGGATGAGTGGGTGCGCGAGGCGCGCCGCCAAGGGCTGCATGAGCTGGTGGGAGCATATCTGAGCACGATTGGGCCTGGCACCTATCCTTCGTTTCCGAGACTTGAAT